>VWZN01020578.1:192751-203982 GCA_013396955.1 Regulus satrapa | reverse complement strand
TCTTAAACAAATAGCATATTTTTTTAAGCATGTAAGCTCCCCCTTGCCTTCCAGATGAAAAATAATGTTAAAAATAAGAAAATAAGTGCTTTTAGTGTTAGCATCTCCGCCCATTTCCATGGAAACACAGTTTGCCTAGTTATGAGTGGAGTGAGCTGTCAACTTTCTACGTATAATTTACCCTTAACTCTAAAGCCTCAGCATGGTAGGTCTTTCATTATTCTTTTGTTAATATCCAGCCTCCGTTTGCTCCTGGAAGTGAAACTCTTTCGCGCAGCGAAAAGAAAGAGGCAGGCACATAGCTTGCACACCTTACAGAAGGCAACTCCCAAAAGGAGTTGTCATGTCAGTGTTACTGCTGGCTGTCAGTGGGAAAGGTCATGAAGACAAAAGCAAGAGCTGGGGACCAGCTCAGCCACTGCTCTTGCAAATGCTGTTAGGCAGTGAAGCTAAGCAAATCCTATGGAGTTTAATGGGATTTAAGCGAGTATTTGAAGTTAAATGTGAGCTTAAGTGCTCAGTGGAACTGGAAAATATTCAGTCTGTTGCATAATAACTCCTAAGGAATATGAAGCAGACCGGTGAAGAAAACGCTGCATCCACCTGACAAAGCTGGGGAAAAGTTAGATGAACTTCTTGATCAGGTTTGGAAAATAGAGAAATGCAAAAAACCCCACAAACTGACGACTCTGACAATTGCTAAACCTGAATTTTCCCGGTGTTGTCACGTGCACTTGGAATTTCGGGACACTTATAATCAGCATGATGGAGAGTGCAGTTCTTGGAGAGTTTGCTGTAGCAGGTAGCTCCCTGGCACTCCCTGGGCTAGGGTGAGAGGAGAAGCTGTGATCAGACAGGGGCTGGCAGCAAGCTCAGAACTCACCCTTCCTGGAGATGCGAAGGAGGCACAGGAGAACCAAGCCGAGCTCTCTCATGCTGCTCAATGCTCTCCCCCGAGCGGCATCAGCAAACCAGAACCATCTCGTTACATCTGAGCTGCTGGTCCTGCAGTCACAAAAGGTTTTTCCAGGCGGAGAAGAAGTTGTGGTTTTCTTCTCCTTGGAGAGAATGACTTGTTTGGCTGAACCATCTCTGGGTTCAGATATTAATAGTTCTGCGGTCAGTCATATGAAAATTACACCAGAAGGAATCACAGTGTTAACCATTTTCCAGATAAAGGGAAGGGACTGCAGACTGGAGCTGCAAACATTCCCTCCAAGCATGTGATGGGGCAAGAGGGGATGGCTTTTGCTACCCACTCACCAGCCGAGAGGAAATCCCTGCACTCTGCCTGAGGCTGTGAAAAGCGAGACTCTTACTGTCCTAGTTTAAGGCCGTTCTGAACCTGGAGCCTTCAAACCAACCGTGTTTTGCCCCTTGGGCTCACTGGGTGTTGTCATTCCTAGGTAAAAAAAAAAAAACCAACCCAAACCAGCAAACCCTGAAGCACTGCTTTTTTGAAGACACTTGTGTCGAGGTTCACTGGTGATTTGGTGACCCCTGGCACCCTGCTGTGTCCACATTCACAAGATGAATTCCAGCTTTTTTTTTTTTTTTTTCCTTTTCTTTTTGCCCACCATCCTTCTGCAAATGCTTACTGCTTTCCTTCTGGAAAAACGCTAAAGCTTTAGCAAATTTACTGCGCAGTTTGCTCATCGGCAGAGCTCGGGGCCTGTGGGGGAGCTGGTCGCGTTTTCCCCCTCGTCATCTCCCTTACGGCGATCTCGCGGCTAAATTTAACAACCTAGGGGCATGAATTCCCTGCCTTGGGGTCCTCTTGGCCGCCTTTGCTTCAGGCCGGAGGGAGGGAGGGAGCGATGGTGTGCGTCTGAGCCATCTCACCGTGCCCTGTGTAGGGCCGCGCTCCCTCGCCCCGCATGGGGACTGGGGCAGCAGCGCCCACGGGGCTTGGAGCAGCCTCAGGGGGAGAAGGAGTGCCTGCCCACGGCGGGGCATGCCGTGGTTCCCGCTGTCGGCCGCCGCTGGAGGGCTCCCGGAGCCCGGATAAGGCGCGGCTGAGCCGGGGCCGCCGCTCCAGCCGGGCCCTGAGCCAGCGCCCAGCCCCGGGGTGCAATGGCAGCGCTGCCCTCAGCGCTTCGCCCCTGCCCGGAGCCTCTGCTCCCTCCCGGACTCCAGGCAAACCTGGAAGGGGGACCTTGGGATGTGGTGAACTCTGCTCGCTGCTTTCCGATCCCCGTCTTCCCTCTGCTTGCAGTGTTTGTGAAGAGAGAGATTTCTGTTTTCCCCAGGCCTTTTTGAGGAGGCTCTGAGAGTGTCCAGCTCTTATTTAGGGTTGTTCGTTGCTACTCAGCCGAGGTTGTTAATTTTTTCAAATACCGACTTAGATCCCTGCCCTCCCCTCTGCATATCATCCTTGAGCAGGAGCATTAGGACCATTGGTCTGATCACTTTGCACTTTGTCCTTAGTTGCTGTAAAACATAATTTGTAGCACCAACAGCAAGAAACCTGAGGAAAAGGGTGGAAACAGCTAGTGAGAGACCTGTAATCCCTATCACATCTGTGATATGTGCCCTCTCTGTATACCTCCCCCTTCTTCCCCTATGTGCAGTTTGATTTTATCTATTTGTGATATAAAGTTTTTGGTTGTGTGACTTTTTTTAAGCATTTCACCACTCAAGGCACAGTGGGACTCAGTGGATTGAAGTAAAAGATTAAAGTGAAATCCATGTTAAAAACATCTTGTTACAGTGCAGCATAAATGATTCATGTAAAGAATAGCTGCAGTTAACACCAGTATGATCCTCTTCCTCTTTAATGTTTTACTGCAGCGTCTCCTAGAAAAATATCTGGTAAGCCCAAGCAGAACTACAAATCCTTCAAGTTTTATCTGTGGACTGATTTTCTTCTCGGACCATGGCTATTGGAATGAAGCATTTTAGTGTTTAAAAGACAGAGTTGATAACACATAGCTGAAAATATTTAGAACTATTTGAATCAGCCAAATTTTTTTTTTGTAAACAAAAATATCCATGGCTATATGATCCACAGACTCTGTGACCTTTTTTTTCCTGCTCTGTGCTTAAATAACATGTAAGATTTCAGTATGGAAGTCTGCTTCTGGTCCAATACAAAAACTAGGATGCTGTCCATATTTATCAAATACTGGTTTTAGTATTTAGTATTAGCTAGTAAATTTAAAGGCTGCAAATAATGAAATTTCTTATGCCTCCTTAAGAAATTCCTGCAGTATTTAGTGATGAATGATTGAGGGATTTCCCCAGGCAATGTTTAGATGGGATATTAGGGAAAATTTCTTCACAAAAAGGCTGCCTAGGGCAAGGATGGAGTCCCCATCCCTGGAGGGATTTGAAAGCCACTGAATGTGGCACTTGGGGACATGGGTTAGTGGTGGCCTGGGCAGTGCTGGGTTGGACTGGGTGGTTTCAGAAGGCTTTTCAGTCTAAACGGTTCCAAGGCTCTGTGGTTGGGTGGTGATGATCTGCACTGAAATTGCAACATGTGGCTGGAGATGAGCACGGCAGAGCTCATCCCTCCTGGTCTCAGGTTTGTCACTGAGGACCAAAGCAAAGAGTTATTTGTGTAGCTGTGATGACAACACACTTATCCAGGGACCACAATGAAAACAGGTGTTCCCCCTCCCTCCCCTTTAAGTCTTAGTTTCAGCTCCAAGGTTTTCTACTTCAATTACTTCAGCATCATGTGTGTTCCTGGTCCTCTGGGAGTGCCAACCTGCACACATTTGAAGTAAAACCTCATATTTTGTCAGATCTGGCTCTCTTCCCTGAAGGGATTGGCTCTGTGAAGTACTGGGAACTGAAGGTGGGAGGACAGAGGGGTTTTCCCTGTCTGGTCCCTGCCAGCTGCAGAAAAGTGGAGCCATGCTCCTCTTTTTGTGAAGCTGCTGTGGGCTGCCCATCTCTGTTAATTTCATCCTCAGCAAGCAAGAGGCAAGAACAAAATGATGGATAAGTCTGCAGAGCAGGGAAAGTAGAAAGGGAGGGAGGGTGTCAAATGCAGGCACCATTATTGTTGGTGACACTGATCCTGCTTCCTGGCTTTGAGTGTTGCTGCAGAACATTGTCACCACTGCCTCAAGCTCCTGCTGATCTGGTTTGAAAGTCTACAGGTTCAGTCACTTGCCTGTGGTGTTCACTCAGCCCCTCACCAATGCTCCTCACCTGGGAAATTCTCCTGCCTGCCGTCCCATTGCTCCAAGTCTGGGACTGTTCCATCACCAAAGCTGTGTTGGCAAGCTGATGGAGCTGGAAAACGGGCGTTGGTGAATACTTGTTGCCCCTAGCCAAAGCAAATTAAGTATATAATTGGGTAATTTGCACCTAGTGGGCAATTACTGCATGAAAAACAGCTTGTGTTTTTCCACAGCAGTGGAAGAGGGCAAAGGAAGTGTGTCTCTCCACGTTGTTTGTTGACTCTGTAGTCACATCCATTGAGGTGGATGAACTGCTCTGATCTCCCAGATGTTTGCATTGGTGCCCCTGTTCACACCTTCTGCCCTGCTCTGGCCATGGAACACCTGCAGCCACCAGGGCTGGGGTGGTCCCTGCTTTGCCCATACCAAGGTGGGTCAAAGCCATTAAGGGAATGGTCCTGGTGCCACAACTGTGCTGGTGCTCACTCCTCCAGACTGATCTTGGTCCCAAGGCCCCCAACAGTGTAGACAACCCCGCTCTACCCACAGCTTTGTGCCACCCAGCCTGATGTGAACAAGAACCCCAAGAGCACTTTGACTCACAGAACATCCCTATCAACTTGCTTAATGACAGCTGAGGAATGTTCTAGGACTGCTAGCCCTCCTCAGACCCATGCCAGCTCACCAACCACTGAGTATCCTCTCCTGGCCTGGCCGTTCTGTCACCCAAACAAGCACAGAGGGTCTGGCCTGGCCTCTGTGTGACTCTGGGATTAGCCTGAGCCAGGGGCTGGCAGGACAGATGTTGTGGCATTTTGGCCCCTCCAGGGCTGAATGCCCTTGGGATACTTCCCCCACAGGAAGTCCCAATTATCTCAGTTCTCTGCCAGGAAGAAGGCTTCAAAAGCTTGTTAGGCTTCTGTTTCTCTGNCTCTACTATCCATCCCACTCTTCCATAAATCCTGGGCTACCTAGGGATATTTGGAAGCCCTTCCATAAATGAGAGACAAAAGCTTTAGTGCTCTTTGGAGGTTAGAAGAAACAGAGAAATGCCCCTCTGTTTCTGGACTCCTACAGCAGACACTACACATCCCTTTAGACAAATCCAAATGATGTGTCTGATCTGATCAAAGTCACTTGAAATGCCACCAGAACAGAGGCCCCTGCTTACCCTTCCCACTGAAAGTGAGCCTTTGGGGATTTACGTGCTCTGTCTCTCCATGCTGAATGGGCACGGCTGGTGATTTAAGAGGTTTATGCTCCTCCACTTGTGGATTTCATAGCCCTTCTCTGGGATGAGAGCTGCTCTCCTTTGGGAAGGAACATGGGCTGTTTTTTCCCACCAGGCCACACAAGATCTGAAGCATATTCTGAACTTTCCCTGACAGAAAACTCCTGGCCAGCAAAAGGGTGTGTGTGATCCGTGATCTGAGCTTTGCTGCCTCAAACAGTTTCAAAAGCACTCAGAATTAGACCTGTGGTAATGAATGTGGCACCTCTCTAGGATGTGCCTCTGGAGAATAACTCTACACCTCTTGCTGTCACTCATTCACCCACACCCTACCTTTCCTGAGATCCTGTGCCCTTTAGAGTGGCATTTATTGTGGCATCTTCTCTGAAAAATATTCCATCCTGTTGCCCTTTGTCCTTCCTAAGTTCTGATAGCCTGTAGCATTTTCTGCTGATTTAAATGTAGAGTATAACCAAATGTCATGGTTTTGGTTTGTTTGTGGGATTTTTTGTTGGTTTTTTTTTTTTTTTTTTTTTTTTTTTAGGGTTTTTGTTTGTTTGGTTTTTTGGTTTTTTTTTTTTTTTTTTTTTTTTTTTTTTTTNGTTTTTTTGTTTTTTTTTTTTTTTTTTGTTTTGTTTTGTTTTTTTTTTTAACCTTGATGGTTAAACCTGGACTGTTTATCCATTTCTCCTTTGCTGGTGAACTTCAGCTGAATTTATCCACTTGGCATTACCTGTTGCTGTTCTGTGGCTCCAGAAGTGCATTGACTGCTCCTCATCTGTAAGCATCTGTAAGCCTCATCCACAGCTTTCTCACCTTGCAAGGGTACCTTCACTATCATCTCTACTCTTAAATGTGGCCCCGCATGAGTTTGAAACTCAGAGGATATCACTGATAATCTGTTCTGCTATGCAATTTCTAGCATAGCACAGAGAGTTTTCATCCATTTTCTCCTGAACTGTGTTCCAAACCTTGAATTTGCCCTGGGTGCCAAGTTGCCATGTATGGTGGGAAGGCACAGCTCTCACAGCCCCTGCACTGGGCATGTGTGAGAGGAAAGCTGCAGCTCTGAAGCCAAGCTGCTGAAATAATAAATGAGGCAGGACTGAGTGATCACTCTTCCCCGTGAGCTGTGTCTGGAGGCAATATTCATTGACAGCCTTGACCTGACTGTCCCAGGATTGTCTATGCTGCAGTTAAATCTGCACCTGAGTTATAGGCAGAGGCAGGGGTGTTTAAATGGCATTGCAGATACTTGTGCCTTTAAGGAGACCACAACAAATAATTTTTGTAGGTAGCACATGACCTGGGTGAAGAGCAAGCAGTGTTCTGAACTGCTGTTGAAACAGGAGACCTTGACTTGAATTCTTGGCAGAGCCTGTCAGTGCAAGATCAGCTCCTTTCTAGCTCGGACAGGAATTAGATGAGAGAGATGAAGGCAGCAACTTCCCCTGCCCTGATGGAGTGATCTGCCTCAGTCAGAGGCAAGAGAAAGAGTAATTTTTGCCTTGTGGCAGGGGCTCCCCAGAAAGCAGTTTGGTGGTGGGCTTTTCTTGCAGTTTGACTTTCATTGGGGCTATTTTCTTAGAGTCTGGTTTTCTCACTGGGTGTGATTTTCTGACTGATGCAGGCAGCAGGGCTACAGAGTAAATCAAAACCACAGAAATGCAGGATCACAGGATCAGAGTTACTGCCTGTGTGTTTACTCTTTGCCTTAACCTCTGGAAACATTTCTGGTAGAAATTTGAACCTGTAGTGGCAATGGGTGGCAAAGTATGGGCAAGTGTCCAAAAACAGCTGTTCCTTCTGCTGTTGGTACTGAGGTCTGCTGGATCAGAAGGTATCAAGGTGATGTGGGAATTGTAGCGTAAATGAATTTATAGAATCATAGAATGGGTCAGTTAGGAGGGACTTTAAAGATAACCGAGTTTCAACCTCCCTGCCATGTATGGGGACATCTTCCACTATCCCAGGTTGCTCCAAGCCCTGTTCAGCCTGGCCTTAAACACTTCCAGGGATGGGGTGGCCACAGCTTCAGTGGGCAGCTGGTGTCACTACCTCACCACCTTCACAGGAAATAATTTTTTCCTAATATCTAATATTTTCCTACTCCTTTTTTTTCAGTTTGAAGACAACTTTTCTTTTTTTTTTTTTTTTACTTTTGCTTCCTCTGGTGTCTGATAGCCCAGAAGTGATTCCAAAAAAGCTGGTGCTAACCCTTTCAGGCCAGTATAACCTTTACTTAATTGTACGACTGACATAACCTCATGTGGCTCTCGAGATACAGATGAGATAAGGCCCCTGCCTAGGGGAGCTCGAGCTCATTAACAGTGATTGATGATGGCATTGACTCCTGGGATTAAGATCAGAGGCTGATAAGGTGGAGGACAGAAGTGCTATGGGGAGTGCATTGTTCATATCAACTCTCACCTCATGCGGGTTGGAGCAAACAATAGAGAGTTCACATTCCTCAATACTCCCTGCTCACAACCATGTGTGCACCGGGCTGTTGCCTCACTGGCAGGACCTTGCTGGAAGCCCAGCGTTCCTGTCCAGGCAGGATTGGAAGTTCCACCAGAGAGGAAAGATGCTTGATGCAGAGGTAGCAGAGTGAGAGAAGCTGAGGAAGTGGTGGGAAGCTGGGGTGGAGGAGAGATACAGCCTGGGGCAGAGCTGATGCTGCAGTGTCAAAGAACAGCAGAGCTGGGGAGCTGAGGGCAGGATGGACCCTTGCATGGGGATATATAGAATATCCTGTGTTGAGAAAGACCCACCAGGATCATCCAGCTTGGCCCTGTCCCTGCCCAGAGCCCCAGCACTGTCCCCCTGTCCATCCCTAGCAGCTCCTGGAGCTCTGGCAGCCTCGGGGCCGTGCCCATTCCCTGGGGAGCCTGGGCAGTGCCAGCCCCTCTGGGAAAGAAGAGCCTTTCCCTGACATCCAGCCTGACCCTCCCTGGCACAGCTCCAGCCATTCCCTGGGAATGTCACAGGAGCAGGGATTGCTGCCTGTCATTTCCATACAGTCATTTCTGTTCTCTCCAGTCCTGAGACCCCATTATGGATTGTGACCTTTGTGAAGAGACTGCCTTAAAGCACAGTGGGATGGAGCCAGGGCATCAGCACGATGGAATTTGGTCACGCTGCAGGGTAGATAAAATACTGGCAGTCTAAAGCTGAGGTCAGGTAAAGCAGGTGGTGAAGGGACTGTGCTGGTTCGGAGTGGACATGATGGATGGAGAGAGCAGTTAGTGGCACCACTTGGCAGGCAGGGCAGGCAGGTTTCTCACAAAGTTCTGCTTCTCATGTGACATCCTCAGAGACCTTGGTGGAGCTAACCAGAGAGGCTCTGCAGTCCCTGGAGGCAAACTCCTCCTGGGGTTTCCACAGTCCACTGGGATGGGTCTGGGCTTACTTTGGGGTGTTTGACACTCACTCTGCTGCGTTGGCAGCCTGTCCTTAAGCATGCAGAGGGTTGAGACATTTGACCCTGGATTGGGGACAACAACCCTATGTTGTAGTTCTCAGCATGTAAGATGAGAAGAGGGTTCTCTTTTCTGTTGGGGAGCTGGGTCACCCACAGGCAGGCTTTGAAGGAGTGGAATGCAGCTGATAGCATCATAAAATAGTTTGGGTTAGAAAGGAACCCTTAAAACTCATCCAGTCCCACCCCCTGCCATGGGCAGGGACACCTCTCACTTCCCAAGCTGCTCCAAAGCCTGCCAGCTTGGACACTGACAGGGGTCCAGCGGAAACCACATCTTCTTTGGGAAACCTGTGCCAGTATTGTCATAGAGAGATTTTTTGATTAAGCCCACGTTGATGAAACAGAGCCAATTTCTTGTAGACGTAGAGCATTGTTTTTGTTACAGATAATCATACTGTGGAAAGATTAGCCCATGATTTAGCAATGAGAGGAAGAGCGGACATGTACATCCTCTGAGGTACAATCACTCATTTGTCTGTCAGGTTCAGTTATTTTGAATAGTCAGGGGTTGCACTTTTTCTCTGAGTATATAAACAATTCTGAGTTATCTTTTGAATGGTTTTGGATGAGTTCCCAGGAGTAATTAAATCTTGGATGGATTTCTAATATGCCTGTAGGCAGGCTCTCTTCTCCAGTCCTGGTTTGTGGTTACCCCTCCTGTGGCCAGTGGAAAGTTTGGTTATGTGTACATGAGGAGCACTAGAAGAGCCCACGTGTCTGATTCGGACTGTTTGGGTGCATTTCTTTTGTTGCCTTCTCATAGCTTCGTCTAAAATCACATACTTCTGCAAGTCTTACAAACATACATCATTCTTTGGAAGGAAAATGTAACAAAGGAATGTACAAAAATCGCTGGTATGATTATCAGTCACATCACAAATGGAGCTTCTGTTGCCTCTTTAGATTTATTACCTAAACCCGCAGCTTACCAGTTAGCAGGCTCCTCTGGGAAAAGCATTGTTGTATGGACAATGTGACTTTCCTGCATGGCATTTCTGTGGACATTCCACCTCAGCTATTTGGGCTTAAAAATCCCCTGGCCTGCCACGTGCTCCTGCTTGAAGGGTGGTACTGGTTTTGACTGGATGGTGTATGTGAGCCTGGTGGATTCCCTGCAGAATTCCCACCCTGAGAAGCAGTGACATGCTTACAGCTGAGATTTCCAGCACTGGGAAGGACCTGATGGATGGTTTGATTTGCTGTGAAGGACCATCCCGCAGAGTCTCAGCAGAGTTTATGCTGGAACTGTGCAGATTGCATCCCTGGTGTGTAATCCCTCTTTTGTCACCTGCTGGTGCCGAGGATGAGAGGCAAATTCTGCTTTCAGGAGGTACAAGTCAAGGGAGAAAGCTTCTGGAATTCCCATTCCAGCCAAAATATGAAACAATGAACACTGCTGTAATAATGAAAAAAGCCCTTGATATTCAGTGGGTAAAGTCTGATGTCTCAGTCTCACTCCTCCCGAGTATCAAGAATGTTAAATGTCACTCATTTCTGTGACACCTCCTTTGCTGCTTCTCAGAGCATCTGCAAACACCTCAGGGATAAGCACAGATCTCCTTTTCTCTCTTATTCCCCAGCAGGACTTTCAGTTCATAACATAAAATTGTGGACTCGTTAAGGTTGGAAAAGAATTCTGAGATCATAGAGTTCAACCCTTAACCAGAATTAGCACTGAATTAATGACTAAACCATGTCCCCATATGCCACATGCCTTCTGGACACGTCCATGGATCCCACCACTGCCCTGAGTAGCCTGTTCCAGTGCCTGACCATCCTTTCTGTGAAGAAAATTTTCACAGTATCCAGGCTAAATCTCCCTTGGCACAACTTGAGACCATGTCAGACATCTCTCGTTTGGTTTATTAAGGGAATTTACCCTTTAAAAACGATTCTAACTCCTCTCTCTGCCTTGAATCAGCACTCATTTTTGTCTTCGTAAAATCAAAACTATAACAGGGCAAATTCATCCCAAAGCTGTATCACTCATGTTTTGGCTATGTGTAATCTTGTGCTCTCTTATTTAAAACCCCATTATGTTTTGGTCTTTTGTTGCACTGCTGTGTGGATCCTTTATTTCTTGAATCAATTTTTTGTTGTTTCCCAGTTAAATTACTGTAATCTAAAAGTGTCTTCTGTATAATGACATTGAAAGGTGATCAAATGACATGTAATCTTTGATGACAAATGACACAGCCCTTTTTGAATGCCTCAGTGATGGTTTTGTTGATTTCCCAGATCTTTGGTGCTGATCCTGTACCTGGATGGAGTAAGTTGCTGGAACTGTGGAGTCTTTTGTCAGGTTACATGCTTTTTATAATTCTCCATCCCATAGAAATGGAATTCAGTGTCTTTAGAGGTTTTTTTTTTTTGTTTTTTTTTT
>VWZN01020578.1:143774-192701 GCA_013396955.1 Regulus satrapa | reverse complement strand
TTTTTTTTTTTTTTTTTTTTTTTTTTTTTTTTTTTTTTTTTTTTTTGTTTTTTTTCAGGAGAGAAATGAATGGTATGTACTTTTCAAGAAGCTGCTGAGGGCAGCTGGAGTGGAGTGAACCTCAGTGCCTGGATCCTGCACATGGATAACTGCAGATGGACAGTGAAGGAACATGGGTGCAAAGAGACACTGTATAAACCCTGGTAGAAACTGGACAGTGTTGTGGCTAAAGAGTGTCAAGGATTAGTGAATCTGAAAAGTTTAGCCATGTGGAGAAGTCAGAATTCTTTCCCAGAGGGGTTGGTAACCATGTGCACCAGCACCAACGCACTGCAAGCAAACCAGGATATGGGAAATGGGAAAGGGAGTGATGGCTCAAAGAGGGTTCACGGTGGGATAGCAAAAAAGAGGAGGTGTATCTTGGGGCAAAGAACAGAAATTCAAACGTATCCTCCAGGGGATTTGTTTATTCTGTGGACAAATATGTTTTGTTGGTGTAGCAAACTTGCTCACTGCTCAGCTTGCTCACTGCCTGGCAGAAAAGTGACACAGAGCTACACTCTTGCTGCTAAGCCACCACCAAGGACACTTGCTGCTGAGTGGTATTTCTCTCTGGGGAGGGAGAGTGGTTTTAAGGTATTTTGTATGCTGGCAGGGCCGAGTCACCTGCTCAGTTTAGATAAAGATGAGTTGGAGGTAAGTTATGTGATTGGTTATGCTGGAGTGGATCGGAGGGGATCCACCCTGGATCCTCATATGGTCTGAACCCTTGCAAGGCTGGGGCAGCCCCAGCTGCTCTGGGCACCCTGGGCCAGGGCCTGCCCACCCTCCCAGCCAGCAATTCCCCATTGCCAAGATGCCATCTGTGCCTGCCCTCTGGCCCTGGGAGCCATTCCCTGGGTGCTGTCCCTGCGGGCCTTGTCCCCAGGCCCTGCCCAGCTCTCCTGGAGCCCCTGCAGGCCCTGCCAGGGGCTCGGAGCTCTCCCTGGAGCCTTCTCTTGTGCAGCTGAGCACCCCCAGCTCTGCCAGGCTGGCTCCAGAGCACAGGGGCTCCAGCCCTGCCAGCAGCTCCGTGGCCTCCCATGGACTTGCACTTTCCTGTGGAGTGTCGCACTCTTCCCCACCAAAACTAAACACTGCAGTGAATTTTGTAGCCACTTCGTGACTGAGGCACCAGGACTGTTTGCTGGAAAATTCCACCTTAAAAAATTCTTTTTTTTCCCTCCCAGTGCACTATTCCAGGGACGTGCTTTTCCTAGAATTATTTCTCTACGTGTTCTAATTAGCAAATCTGATCCTTAACCTCCCACTGATCTCAGCCGTAGCTGATTAAACTGATGACCAATCCAAGAATATTAATCTAAAGTGAGGGGATTTGTAGTTAGTTTCCTAAGATCATGGCTTCTGTCCATTTTCTTCTATATATTTTCATGAGAGGTAAAAGGAAAAGAAATACAGACTTTCTAAAAAAGTGTTTGTGTTTGAGCTCCCATTTTTGCAACTACGCACGTGTGGTTTTATTTTACTCAAAAAATTACTGTTGATGACACCACTGGTCATAAAAATTGGAGCAATTGCTCCAGTGTTCCAAGTACACCTGGGCTATATTTTCCCTTACAGATGCTTCTGTTTGTTCACAGGATTGATTTTGTTGCTCCCTTCTGAGTTTGAATTTGTTGTGGGAAATCCTCATGCCAGCGATCTTAGAGGTATATTCCAACCTAAATGGAGAACGTTATGAAGATGAGTTTTCAAAAAAATTTTGCTTTGAAAGAGACAGCCTCAAGATGTACCAGGGGAGGTTTAGGTTGGATACTAAGGAAAATTTTATTCACTGAAGGGATTGTCCATCCCTGGCTGGTCCTGCCCAGACCCCTGGTGGAGTCCCCATCTCCAGAGGGATTTAAAAGCTGTGTGGATGTGGAACTTGGGAACATGGGTGAGTGGTGGCCTTGGAAGTACTAGAGGGAGCTTGAGGATATTTTCCAGCCTTAACCATTCTGTGATTCTATGCTATGACTCTGCACTGGAGTGCAACAGTAAGTCAGGGAGCCTCAATCTCCAGGTAGGTAATTTAACTTTCACAACCCCTTTGCAAGTAAATCACCTTTGGGGACCAAAAACGATCCTTCTGACCCCACATGCCTGAAATATTACGGCCTCCAACCTCCTGTTTAAGCAGTTTCTGTTTCAATATATGTGAAATTAATTGCCATGGTCTATCTGTGCCTCTGAGAACATGGAGAGTGAGGGCCTTAAGTCACTGAGGAGTATTTGCTTTGAGACTTATACTGTTTCCCCATCTCATTCCAAATCTGGAAAAAAGCTCAAGTGCTGATAACAAAATAGGCCTTACCACCTCAAGGCAGTTTTCCATGGCAAGACAAAGAGAAACTTCAGAAAGGTCTTAATTTGTGCCTAAATTAATTCACCTGTGATGGAGTCCTAGCACTCTGAGGGAGAGGGAAACAATCAAGAAATAATCAAGCAATAATATTTTCAATGCACAGCCCTCCTTCCTCGTGGGTAGCATCTTTCTTAGCGGGTGAATTATGTCCATCTGTGGCCAAATTCTGTGTCAATTCCTTCACACTTCGTGTCAAGATTCAAAAGATTAGATAATTATCAACAGCCAGCATTCTTTATACTGTTTATATTTCATGTGCAACACAGTAAAACCAAACAGAACCTGCAGCAGTCCTGGAGGATCAGATAAAGGACATTGCATTGTTGCATTTACTCAGATTTGAGACTTGACATGAAACTGGGTGTCTTGGGGAGAATTATGCACATCAGACAACATCAGTGAGAGTGGCTTGGAAAGTGGCAGTCAGGCAGTTCATTTGAGTTAGACTTTTGCATAAAATGTGACTCCAAGCAGATGTTTCCCAGTAGTTAAGTTTTCTTTTTTTTTCTTTTATTTTTAAAATAACTTTATTTTTTAGTTTATATTTTTGTCTACTTGTCTGTTTTTATTAATTTATTTCCTCATTAATTATTTTTAATAGTACTTACTTTATGTATATATACATATATGTGTATATTCACTTATGTGTATATCTTGTCAGAATTGTAAACACAGTGACATCTCTTTTCTGGCATTGGAAAGGTGGTAGTCCAGGAAAATACCCCAAAATTTATGCCCAGCATGTTTTTTGTGAGTCTGGTATCTCCTGTGTATCAGAAGCAACATTGGAAAATGAGTGCTCAAAAAAGAAGGGTGACCTGAATATATTTATTTGATGTAAAGAAAAAAAAAAAAAAAGACAAAAAACCCCCACAAATCCCAACACCAAAAACCCCCTCAAAACCTCCCAGTTTCAGTAAAAAGATAAATTAGTTCTGTTAGGAAAGACAGTGTTTTGAACGATAATGGGAAAAAAGCATAAAATGCATGTTCTGACTGACTTACATGTCAAATTTTCAAATAGCTGTTATTTTCTGAGGGGTGATGAGAAAGATAAATTTGCTGGATAGTGTAAAATTCAGAATTAATTCTGAATTATGTACAAAATCTTTCTAAACGGTTGGGACATAGCCTTACTCTTTTGTTGTTCTTCAGTTCTGTGCATATGATTTTTATATGGTACTGCCAAAATGTCCCTGTTGCTCAGCAACAGCAGGTTGGAGTAGCACCAGTCAGAGGAAATCTGCTGATTTACACTGGACATAAATTGTATTCTCTCGCTTGAGTGCCTATTTTGACGTAAGGGTGAAAGCAGCCTTTTTGGATTTGCCTCTCAGGGGCACTCAGGGTCCTGGGTGGGGAGATCTCAGTTCAGACATTAAAATACCCTTTTACACTGCACTTTGATAAATCATAGAACCAGAGAATGGTTTGGGTTTTGTTGGACACCTCAAGATCATCAGCCCAACCCCCTGCAATGAGCAGGGACATCTTCCGCTACACCAGGTGGCTCAGAGACCTCTCCAGCTGGATCTTGACTTTTTCCAGAGATGGGGCATCCCCCATATCTCTGGGCAACCTGTCCCAGTACCTTATCACCCTACCCATGGAAAATTTATTCTTTTTATCTGGTGAGAATCGATCCTCTTTTAGTTTAAAACCATCAACCCTTTTCCCATCGCAACGGGCCCTGATAAAAAAGTTTGTCCACAGAAGTTTCGTTTTTCTTAAAGAGATCTTTAGGTATGGAGGGGCCATGAAAAGATCTCCCCAGAACCTTTCCTTCTCCAGGTGAGCACCTCCAGCTTTCCCAGATTGGCTCCAAAGCAGAGGAACTCCAAACTCCAGGGCATTTCCGTGGCCCTATCTGCCTGCTCCCTGTATGTTCTAGACAGAATATCTAACCCCAGTCTGGGGGCCTGTCCAGCATCTCCCCTAGGAATAATCAGTATCCGAGGAAGTTTTTGTAGCTCTGGCTACAGCTCTGCTGACCCAGTGCAGTGTGTTTGGGCTGATTGTGTCTCCTGTCTAGAACCAGACTTTGCACTTGCAGGTTTAAGATGTTTTGACACTGCAAAATGCAAAAGGACTGAGAGAGCTGGGGCTGTTCATCCTGGAGAAGGCTCTGAGGAGACATTAGAGCTCCTTCGAGTGCCCAAATGGGCTCCAAGAGAGCTGCAGGAGGATTTTGGCTAAGTCTTGGGTGGCAGGGCAGAGGAAAGGGCTTTCCACTGCCAGAGGGCAGGCACAGATGGGATCTTGGGAACTGGGAATTGCTGGCTGGGAGGGTGGGCAGGCCCTGGCCCAGGGTGCCCAGAGCAGCTGGGGCTGCCCCTGGATCCCTGGCAGTGCCCCAGGCCAGGCTTGATAGAGCCTGGAGCAGCCTGGGACAGTGAAAATTGTCTCTTTCCATGCCGGGGAGTGGAACAAGGACCCTTTCACCCAAACAGTTTTGCAATTCTATGATTCTTTGATAAGCACAAAGAGCAGAATTTTAAACTTTCCTATGTATCCCACTCATACCGATTTAAAAATTTTATTTTCCAATGTCTTCTACACTACTTGTTTAAGAGGTAGCGCTTTTTTGGATGAACTTAATGATAATAGAGAGATAATTATACCAAACTCAAAAAAGTACAAATGTTTGCTTTAGAAATTAACTCCATAGAATATTATGTAGATATTTATTAAGTAAATCATGGAAATGCTACATTTTACAGGTGAATGTTAGTCATACAGAAATACTGTTCAACATCTGCTGAGAACCTAAAACTTCACCAGAAGGTACTGCCAACAGTTCATCACAAATATTTTACACTCAGGTCTTTGTGATGTTTGCAAAAATACATGGTTTGGGGTTTTTTTTCCCCCCTTCCCAAACTCAAAAATCATGCTAGATTTTCTTTAATCTGCTACAAGAAGAACAGGTTTTAATTGGATTTTCCTGGTGTGATGTTAATGCATGTAGGCTCCTGTCAGCTGAAGGACCTGAGCACGTGGAATATTTTTGGTGAAGATACGAGCTTCAGCACGAGACAGAGTATGTCAGTGAACCAGGCAGAAAGGTGGCTGATTTAAAGCCTGTTGGAGGTGATCCACACTGCTGGCTGCAAAGCCAGCTTCCCTCTTCCCTCCGTGCACGCCCTGGGGGCCTGGGCAGAGGTGGCACATGGCTGGTGCCCTGCAGAGCTCTGCTGGACTGCTCCTCAAACGTCCCCTTCCCACTGTGGGGCAGAGAGAAATGGCAGTGCAGCAGCTTCTTTCAACAGAATTGTTAAATTAAGCAGAATTTTTGAGAATGCCACCACTGAGCCATGTCCCCACCTGCCACATCCACAAAGTCTTTAAAACCTTCTAGGGATGGGAACACCACCACTGCCCCAAACAGCCTGAGGTATCCATTGATAACCATTTCCACGAATATATTATCCCCAGTTTCCAATCTAAACCTCCTCTGGCCCAGCCTGGGGCTGTTCCCTCTCCTCCTGTCCCTCTTCCCTGGAGCACAGCCCGACCCCTGTGGCTGTCCCTTCCTGTCAGGAGTTGTGCAGAGCCACCAGGGCCCCCCTGAGAGCTTCAGCAACAGGCTGGGACAGTGCAGCATTTTGCTGTTTGATATTCGTGGGCTGAGGGGGGCAGTGTAGGGAGAGAAGCTAAGAAGGTCAGCTCAAATTAGTTCTATATGTGCATTGACTGAACAGAGCCATTATATTGCATAGGAAAGGGACAGCAATGACTTTCTTGCTGTCCACTCCTTTGCTAACCCATCACCAAGTTCAAGTATTAAGAGAAATCATGAGATTATCACAAAAATCACAAAAATCATGTCCGTCTTATGTTTGTTGATTGCTAATGAACATCACTTTCCGCAGGGTTTGAGAGGTCCTCCAGGTAGAATTCTTCACCTATTTTCTACTTGGCAATGAGTGCTCTTAATTCCATTTCTCTGCTACAGTGAAACTCTCTAAGATGCCTCCTATTACTGTCATAAGCTGTTTAGCCATTAATCTGAAGTCCCCTCGTATGCTGAAAGATGCTCTTTATTTCTTTATGTCTGATTTTGTTGTCTTTAATTTCACAGAGATATTTTTCTTTTCAGCTTATAAGTCATTTTCCCATTGCTTATAATTCAAGAGTCTTTTCAGACATACATACTTTAAAATCATAACAGGTTGATCTTGGGAAAGTTCCTTCCAGCACAGCACAGTCCTACCTAATAGAAATCTCCTTAATAGAACAAACAAATGTGGTGGGAAAAATCTCTTCACACAGAAGGTGTTGTTGGACATTTTAGCACACAAATCACAGTCTGCTGGGCGAACACCTCATGCTCTTGCCTTAAGATCTGCTGAGTTTCTCTCTTCTTGGGTCTCTATGCCTCACAGCAAGACCTCTCATGTTTCTTCATCATCAGGTAATAAGCTCGGTTGGCTTCTGGGTAGGTGACTTTGGAGAGTGGCAGCTTGCAGATCGCAGAGATGTTTGTGGTCATTAGCAGGAAGGTCAGAGCTGACAAGCAAAAAGGCCACGTTCCTGAAGGCACCCCAAACTGCAAAGGAAAATAAAAAACCACCTCTTTACTCTGTGCCTTTCTTTTGTCAGAGTAACACTCAGAGCCAGCTGCTTTGGAGCGAGGCTTTTGGAGGAAGTCTAGACTTGGTTTTGCATTGAGCCTGTCCTTAGGGAGGTTGGGTCTCTTGGTGATATCTCGACATTGTGCATTAGCCTGAGACTTCTACCAGCTCTGGTGAGAGGGCTGCCTGCCCTTTGTGCATCTGCCATGGTGAAGTTTCTTGACAATGAGACAGGAGAGTGGATACCAGAAACATTCAGCTTTTCTCTGGGTTGTTGTACTGACTGACTTTTGGCAACTGAGAAAATAAATTAACCCAAATTTAATGTTTCTTTACACACATGCAGGGCACTTTTTCCAGTTGCTTCAGGCATGCAGTAAATATCTGAAAGAAGGGAGATGTACTAGCAGCCTGCCAGTGCCTAAAGTGGGTCCAGGAGAGCTGGAGAGGGACAAGGACAAGGGTCTGGACAAGAGAAGGGGATTTCCTCTGTCAGAGGGCAGGGTTATATGGGATATGGGGAAGGAATTTTCCCTGTGAGGGTGATGAGGCCCTGGCACAGGGTGCCCAGAGAAGCTGTGGCTGTCCCATTCCTGAAAGAGTTCAAGAGTTCACCTGGGGCTTGGTGCACCCTGAAATAGTGGAAAGTGCCCATGGCAGGGGGTGGAATTTGAGTTTTAAGGTGCCTTTCAACCCAAACCATTCCTTGATTCTGGGATCTCATAAGTGTCTAGATCTGAGTAGTAGAAGTTAATGCAAACTTGAAGGTTGGAAAGTGGCAAGTGATAATTCCGTCACCTGTTCCAGACCAAACCCCTGGGCAAATAGTAACCCCTCTCCCAAACTGTTTCTGCCTTTGGCTGAATTTTTCTCCACATCCTGGTGTTTTGTCTGACAAGCCAGGGACAAATTCAGTATTCAAGAAATCCGCCCTTAGTTGATCCACAACTTACCACACTCAATATGTGAGTCACTGCTGCTCCCAGGTAGGCACTGAAGAGTGCTGTGAGAAAGAAAGGAAATTCCTGGTGAGTTCAATTGTTCATGGAATAGAACAGCAATGCCAAACATCTCTCCTTCTGCCCTGGGTAGCTCAGCCAATGGTTATGACCCTGTCTGGACACTACTCTGCTAAACCCCTTCCTGTGTGCCCTCCAACCTGGAGCTTATGGGAGGGGCAAAACAAACAAACAAACAAACAAACAAACAAACAAACAAACAAACAAACAAACAAACAAACAAACAAACACAGACTGATGAAAAATGTGCTATGGTATCATGGGCTTTTGAAAAATGCACTTACATGGAAAGTATGTAGCTTGATGGATGGGGTTAAATAGAAAAATAACCCTTCCATGCTCATCTGTCCTGCCTCCAGGGCTTGAAGGTGGGCCAATGACATACAGAGCTAAATCTTTCTTATATGAGCACTGAATGAGCCATAGTTTCACTCCCAGTTGGCTCTGATATTGAAATTTCATATGGAAATCGCCTTATAAATAATTCTTCAATCCTGCTCTGTTGCCCAGCTCATGCCTTTGACCCATTTCAAGAGAATGGGGAATGCATACTGTCTAACTAGAATAGAGCTCCACTCTTCTCAAAGATTAGGCATGTCCTGCTTCAAAGAAGGAATTTGAGCTGGTATCTATGGCTGGAAAAAAACAACATGACTCATCCAGCAGTGAGCGAACAAACGCAATCAACGACTCAAAAGAAAGCATCTGATTTCAAAGACCTTAGCTAACATGTGTCCACTGATCACAGCTCTTGCTTGGGGCAGAACTCTTGGCCGAAAATGAAAGCACAGGGCGCGTTGGTTGCAGCCGTGGCTCTGACACCCAGCTCCACCACTCGTCAGCCTCACCTGCCTCCATCTGCCTGCCTGGGGGTGCCCATCTGGCTCCAGCCCACCCCTGCTGCAAACACCCTCTCTCACTCCGAGGGGAGGTGAAAACCTGCCGGGTACCTACCGCAGGCCATGGCCAGCAGGTGTGTCTGCCAGGTGAGAGCCAAGAACATGCCCCCGATGGCAGCGCAGGACAGGCAGCTGTTGTAGCCCCACAGCCCCAGGTAGATTTGGTCAAACGGCGTTGCTAAGCTCAGCCCTGGGAAATAAAGTCAGAGATGTGTCATTGCTCTGCCAGAGAGATAAAAGCGATGAAGAAGTTGGCAGGAATCCAGGTTTTTAAAGGTTCTAGCCAGCATTTGTACATGGAGCTGTTTGTAGTCATGTTGCTGTAGTCTAAGGGAATTGTGGCAGAAGTTTCCTTGGACTGCTGAGTTGAATTTGGTGATTTGATTTCAACAGAACACACATGAGTGAATGAGCCTACATGTGAAGGCTAAAATGCATCCCTGAAGCCTGCACATTCAGGCTGATAGCTATGACTTTCATTGATCTGCCCCTAAACCCACCAGGATACACTCTGAAATTAAGTATTTCCTGGTAAAAAATAATCTCAGCACAACAGACAGTTCTTTCTTCCGAAGGTTTCCACTGTCATAAAACAAGCTAAGAGAGTGGGGAAGTCAATCAAAATAATTCTTAAAACCGAGTCTGAGTATATTCTGTTTCCAAGCAGCCAGTCACCAGTGGGTGAAATACTTGCATGAAGACTTTGAATGTTCTACTTATTGTAGTTCCTGTTATATTCTCCATGCTTTTATATAAATCTGTGGCACAAGCCAAATAGTACCTGCCAGCATCCCCACTGCTGAGCCGATCATTGCGTGGACACAGATGAGTGGAGAGGAGATAAATAAACCAATCAGGAAAATTCCCCCAGTCCAGGGATTGTCACAACCATAAACTTGTCCCACGCCGACTGGAATGGATTGCAGGAGCTGTAGAAATTAAAAAAAAACCCAACCAAAACCAAACAAGACAATTTGTTATCAGCTTTGTAGGTTTTGTTTTTGTTTCAGTTTTGTTTGTTTGTTTTTAAACATATTTTTCTTGGCTAGTCTCACATTTTGCAATTGTTGGATGCTGTCTTTTTTTGTAAGTGGAGCATTTGGACATGTCCTGGGAGGTAGCAGGGCATTTCTACAGGGTTTCCTCTTCAATGAAAATGAGTCATGGCTTGTTCCCTAGCCCTGAGCTCCTCTGCCAGGTTTCTGCTCCAAGATTAAAGGTAAAGATTTTGGAGAGGAGTTTAATCATCCCCTTGGCATGTGCTGCTGACTTGACCATTTTTACATATCCATAGGGACCATGAGAGTGAACGTAGGGGATGGTTCCCTGGGGATTCACTGGAAATAAGAGCAAGAGTTGCTGGGCTGGTGGGACAGAGCCCAGCTTGGTCACAGCTTAGAGATGGTTTTGAGGCACTTTTCTGTATACAGTCCCCATAAAACTTTGTGCCATGGTAAATGTTCTTTGAGAAATGTCACTTGTGGGTTTCTGTTTAGTGTCAATTAACTTCCTTTCTCAATCACTCCCTGGGAACCCCATAAAATAGTCAGCTGAGCTGTAGGAGAAAATAGTTATTCTGATATCTGTATTGTTTATGGTGTAATCCAGGAGAATAATATGTTCCTTTGGAAAGGTCCCACTTGAATATAAATTAAAAATATGTCAATCTGTGCTTGTGCTCAAGTCTTTAACCATTCTAGCATAGTAATATCTCCTTGCTCGTGTATAATCAGAAAGATGCAATTTTAATAAACAGACTGTATCTGAAAAATTAAAATTACCCTGTGAGTTAACTGGAATTTTTGGCACAACTTTAGCTACGGGGAGATGATCAGTATATGCATAGAAATAGAAATGGATAATTATATTCAAAAGAGTTTTGAATATTTGAATATAATTTAATATTGAAGATTATAATCTATACACTAGAATCCAACTGCACATGAAAAGCTTCTCATTTTCAAGCTATCAAAAATGTACATTCCTAGAGTAAACCCTTATGTTTCAGATAATAGTTTTCTTATAAATCAAATTTTGTACTGCCAGGCCATTATGCAGTAGGAAAGGAGGTGGATCTATTGGAGTCATGCCAGAGGAGGGTGACAAAGANCATGGCAGGGGGTGGCACTGGATGGCCATTTAAGGTCCCATCCAACCCAAACCATATGAATTTATAAAGGAATAAGTTTCTGTAGTGTTTTTAATTGTAAATGAAGGAGACTGTGACCCTTTAGACATCCTACCATTGTGATCTCAGCCTCTGCCCAGGTGACATTCGGCGTTGCTGTTGCAGGATGAATGACAGCTGTCGGGAAGAAGAGGTTGTGTGGTCCTGAAGCAGCCAGGTAGAGCGTCAAGGCCAAGTTGAAAGGCAAGGTGAGAACTGGCAGGTCCCACTTAGAGAAAACTGCACTTAAAGCACTGGTGAAAATAGGGCTGAAAGAAGAACAAAATGATCTCACTAGAAGCTTGTCAGATGGGAAAAAAATCACACCAGAACCACATCCAACCATAAACCCAGGTGCTGAAAACTTTGTCTATTTAAAATAAAGAAAGAAACCAAGCCAAACCTCCTCCTTCTATCTATTTAATTTCCTCAATCTTTTTGATCAAATCAGATCACTCCATAAATTTCCTACCCCTCCAAAGGCAATTATCAATGTACAGACTCCTGTCATGTTATGTTATTGTGTATGGTGAATTTGGTGAGCACGAAGGAGACAGAATCCAGTGTTTTAATGGAGTTATTTCCCAGCCCCCTCTCATTGTTTACCTTTTCTTTTTAGCACCTGAAGTGGGTTGAGACTGTGATACCCATGCTGGGTCTGAGTGAACTGTGAACTGTGAATGTGGCTGTGGGCCCTTGTTCAGGCCCTTGTTTTTTTTTTGTGACAAAAAAAAGAAGCAGTAAAAGCTGACATCAAAGTGACTGTAACACCACGTGAACTTCAGGCAGACAAATTACATGTGTGGTTTTAGCAATCTGCAACTAGACATGTTGGGGTCAAAGACCAGGTTTCAAATTTTTTTGCTGGCCAAATACCTAGCGGATTATGGTGTCATATATAGGAGTAAAATATTATTAGTTGTTTGTTTTGATTAGCGTCAACCGTCTTGTCTTGGGATCACTGAACAGCTCCTGTGCTTGAAGAAGTAAATTTTCATGACATTTTTATATGGTGACTTAAATAGATGGAACACTTGTGGTTGATGATGGTAGGAAATGGTGAAAATAATGTTCCTCTTGAAACAGAAATGAATTGATGCATCACAGCAATATGACTCACATTCAGAATATTGAATTACACATGATCAGCCACTGATTTTTGTTTTCCCCACCGGGATTATTTGTGATTATGTGGGTGTTTTTATTTGTTTCTGGATTACATCTGAGTTTAAAAGCGTAAATAACAATGCAGATTTAACAGTTCATATGTGTTAGCTGTGTTCCCTTTCCACTGCTGTCTGCGTAGAAACGCAACAGCTCAGCCTCACATGTGGGGACTCTGGGGCTGGGAGGAGAAGCAGAGGAGCCATCTGGCTTACCAGGTCATGGACACCAGAGCCACTGGCAGGAGGAGCCACCAGTTGTAGTCTCCATCAGCAGAGAAGACAGCCATCAGCAGTCCCACCAAGACCCCGTTGTATCCGTGCAGGCCTGCTGCTATGGCTGACCTGTGTGGAGGGAATGGCCATCTAAGACTTCTCCCCTGAGGATGCTTTGCTCACGTCAGGCCTCTCTCCCGCCCAGCTGTGGCTCTGTCTGGGAATGACCTGCTGGAACACATCCACCGACGTTCGATTTCTCACGCTTGGGTCAGCACCCACCCACTGTCCCTCTGCTGGGAGACCTGTCTGGTCCTACCAGACCAGACACATGCCCAGCCAAGGCAGGATCACACAGTCATAGAAGGTTTAGGTTGGAAAGAGCCTTAAAGACCACCTTGTTCCTGCCCTATGCCATGGGCAGGGACACCTCCCACTAAATTCAGGTTTCTCATCCGCATCAAATATCTAACAGATAAACCAGTGCTGAAGTGGCCACCTGAGGGGGGAAAAGAATGGACTTACCTGTCCTGACCCAGAATAAGTGCTGTTAAAGTTGAGACCACTGTTCCCACGCATCCTGTGAGTGTCCACCAAGGATTCTGCAGCAGAAGGCCGGTCAGAATGACCAGCCCACTGAGGGGATTGTTCACAAACATCACCTGGGATATCCCACGCAGCACCCAGTCCAGGAGCTGGATCACGAGAGGTTTGTCTGGAAAAGATCAAATTCAGTAATAAAACAAGCCCCCCAAAGTCTGCAGATGGTACTGATTTGGGATGTATTTTTGAAACTCAGGAAAAGTTTTGGCAGTGGGACTTGGCACCGTGACTGAAGCAATGAATCAACCAGACTGTAAAGCTTGACAGGGATTTATTATGGTCCACACTGAAGTCTTACAGCTGGAAAACTGAGATTAACAGTGAGGTTGCCAGAACCCTGTGTTATGAAGTACTCTGGACCAGATTCATATGAACCAGCTAATTTATGATGTCTGTGGCTCAGATGGCAAATTGTGTGTGTATCCCACAGCTGATTTATTGCAGGGACCAAACACACCTAACTATGTGTAATTTAACTTCACAGTGGCACTAGGCTTGACAGATACTGCTCTGCTGAAAGGACATGGAGTGCTAAGAAGAATGGCAGAGTACAGAATGACCATCCAGGGCTATGTTTTACGGGACTAAATTCACTTTGTACATGGCATGCTGGGAGGTAAATGTCATCTCAGACATCCCCAAGATTTAAGCAGGATGTGGATCTCTGCACAAAGCTGATATTTTCCCCCTATAAAATGGACATAAATCAGGGTAAAGGTAGTTTCTATGCTACTCTAACTTGAATCACATCTCTGAGAAGTTAGTTATTACCCCTTTGATGTGCTTTTTATTTGGAATTCGCTGTAATTAGTCATGATGAAGTTGGTTTACCTTTCAGCCAGGTTCCAAAATCCTTCATGTCTCCAGTGAGGTAACCCACAGCTCTGCAGAAACTCTTCCCACCTGTACTCAGTGGATTCTGCTTCATTGGCAGTCTTTCCCCCTTGGTTTCTATCTTGACATCAACACAGTTTTCCATGCTGGTGTTCTGAATCTTTGGTAAAATTCAAGCGAAAAGGAAAAAAGAGAGTTCATTACAATGTCTCTTTCTGATCCCTGTTTATTCTCTTTACCACGTAACTGCTCACCACATTTTACTTTGGAACCAGGAAGAGGAAAATCCTTTCTCTGAACACCTAATCCTTTTGTCTCCATGTGCATGTGCCCTCTTCATGTGCTCTGTCCTCCCAGACTTCCACGCAGTTATAGGGATATGTTTGATTTATTAAGCTTCTCTGCTGCTTTACCCATATTTCCAGTTTGAATTTATCCACCAGTCATGAAAAATAGACACCTAAATTCAGCTTAATAATCCCATATTAGGATCAGTTCAACCTTTCTCATGAGCCTGGGGTTGTCCATGGTGCCTTATTCAATTATTCAAATGCATTCATATATTATTTTTTTCTCATTTGACCTGCACTGTAGGCTGACCAATCTTTAGAAGTGCCCAGCATTGACTCAAGAGTTTGGTGCCCAAATTCACAGTTTTTTCTTTCCACTCTGCCTTAGTCATGTTGCTTTCTTCTCTGCTGAGACAATATTGGGGACCACATGTTGGGAGCTGTAGTAAGAAACCCCTGTGGGCTAATGAAAACACACTTAATAAATTTAGCAGACGCTATAAAAAGCTTAAATAAGGTAGGTAGTGGACTGTAATAGGCCCAGCAAAGGTGTTTAGGCTCAGATAAGGTGTTTGGGATGCAGGACTGGGAGATGGGGTCTCCTTTGGGATGCATGCCCTTTGCATAAGGAGCTGCTGCAATGGCCTTTGGCACCTCATACAGCCCAGACAGCATTATTCAGGCACCTGGATCAGGGGCTTACATCTAACAGTACAAACTAGTGCCTATAGCAAATTCATTGTTTGTCTAAGAGCTGATTCTGAATATGAAGTCAACAAATAAATAAAACCCCCTGCTCCTGGAGCATACTATGTTTCCTCAACTAATCATTGGTAATTATCAAGCAAGCACCAGACAACGTGTGCTGTGTGTCTACAGAACCAGAGGTGCTTCAGGTCTCACTGGCGATTACCAGCTTGTGTAAGAAATAATTTATTTTGGAAGTTGATAGTCTAAATAGGATGATGCAGATACACAGGTTTTGTGTTAGTCCTTGACTCACCCAAAACTTTAGTAAAAGCCTTGTGAGCAGTGGGAGGAGAGAACCCATGGTTCAGAAACACAGGTGCTGAGTACTTAAGCTGCTTCACTCCTGTGCATTGCACTTCCAGAACCTCCAGTGTTGTTAAGCAGCTCTGAGTTTTTGTAGGTGAATGCCTGGTTAATGTACCATTGGTTAATCCTGGCCAGTTTCTCATTCTTATGGTACTGGAGGGCTGGTGGTGACCTCTCAGGAAGCAGTAAATATTTGCACAAATAATAAATGGACATTTTCTACCTTCTGGAAAAGCCCAGCTAATACAAGGAGAGGTTCCATATGAGAGACTGATTATAGGACTAGTATATACAGAAAAGTGTAGAGTTTGACTTCTGTAGCATCTGGAGGTAAGGATTTTACATAAAAAGGGTTGAGGAAGAAAAAGAAAAGGAAAGAAAAGAAAAGAAAAAAGAAAAGAAAAAGAAAAGAAAAAGAAAAAAGAAAAAAGAAAAAATAAGAAAGAAAAAAGAAAAAAGAAAAAAGAGAAAGAAAAGAAAAGAAAAGAAAAGAAAAGAAAAGAAAAGAAAAGAAAAGAAAAGAAAAGAAAAGAAAAGAAAAGAAAAGAAAAGAAAAGAAAAGAAAAGAAAAGAAAAAAGAAAAGAAAAGGGAAAAGAAAGGAGAAAATGTTGCTGGAGATTATGTCTTTATACAGGAAGGGGTTTTTTTTGTTGGTTTTTTTTTTTTGGTTTTTGGGTGTTTTTTTTTTAAGTCTGTTTTAATTCATTACCTTAATTCATTAACCTTCACTTTTCATACTTTGTTCTGGAGTAAGTAAGTTGAATGCACTTTGAGTTAAATCAGAATTCCCAGGCAAGGTAAATGCTCTCCATTTGGTGAAAGTGCATTTACATTTTCCTTTTAAAGAATCTCCCTCTTCATGCAGCTTGGGCTTTCCCTGTTGCTAGCCCATAAAATGAAGCGCTGCTGCACTGCAGGGCGATGCTGTGAGACATGCTGGCATGCCCTGTGTGCTCCCCTGCATGTTGAGTGTGGAGCTGTTTACACTCAGGAGTCTGCAGATGGGGTGTAATGTGCACGCAAAGTGTTGCAGTCACAGTGGAGATAAAAATGGATGAAGCTGAGGGCCTGAATTCACCCAAAAATTGATGCATTGCTTTGCCATATAAAAAGACGAGTGTGAGAGTGTGAGCTGGCAGTGCTCCTCTGCCCTGGGTTTCCACAGCCAGAAATGAAGCCAGCTGGCTGCAGTTGGCAGGGCAGAAAGACCAG
The DNA here is from genome assembly GCA_013396955.1 of Regulus satrapa. Lineage (NCBI taxonomy): Eukaryota > Metazoa > Chordata > Aves > Passeriformes > Regulidae > Regulus > Regulus satrapa. The sequence continues at coordinate 176,260 of VWZN01020578.1, read as the reverse complement.
GTGGCCTGCTGAGTCGCTTGCACTAACCTGTCCCAAACCTCACACTCAGTGAATACCCAGTGCAGCTGAGTATTCAGAGTCACAGAGACTGCGGGGTGGTCGTGGTGACCTTCCACCCAGCAGTCCTGCTCAAGCTCCTGTTCATTATGTCATAGAATCATAGAATATTTTGTACTGGAAGGGACCCCCTAAAGGTCATCTGTTCCCACCCCTCAGGCAGCCCCATTTGACCTGGGGATGGGTCTCTCTAGAGAGGGACCACAGGAGCTTTATCCCTTCAGTAGAGCATGTTGTGAGCAACAAGACAAAGGGGCAGTGGCTCCAAAGTAGGAGAGGACAGGGTTAGATTAGACATTAGGAATAAATTGTTCTGTGTCAGGATGGTGAGGCCCTGTCAGAGATTGCCCAGAGAATCCTTGGTTGAACCATCCTGGAGGTGTCCAAGGCCAGGTTGGATGGGGCTTGGAGCAATCTAGGATGGTGGAAAGCTGGATGAGCTTTAAAGATCCCTTCTAACCCAAACCATTCTGGAATTGTTTGTGCCAAGGGAGAATTACTGAACCACCTCCTCACCTGCAGAGCGTCAGGTGGCCAAATTGAGTGTAGGCCAAGAATACCTTTGGTTTTGGGTGCGGTCTTCATGACACAGTAAAGACCCAGATCCAGCCCAAATAGTTTTGTGACCTCCCTGAATCCCATCCCAGGCTCTGTGTAGGGGTTGTATCCTGTCTGAGGGGGTTTTGTTGTCACCACAGCCCTGAGGCTTGTCCTGTCTGTTCAGGAACACAAAGTATGAAGGACTTGCACTACTTCTACTTAATTGTCAGTAAGAGCATAAAGATGTAGTGAAACACTTGGGAACTGGCACCAGCATAACATTTTTTAGGCATTTTTTGTGATTTTACAAAACAGTACCTACCATATATATGCATTATTAATGCTTAATGCTTAATGATTTGTTTGATTATTAATTATTAGTGATTAATGATTTGTTAACACATCATATTGCTTCAGGGAGTAGGTGATATCAGGTATTTAAGAAAGGAGAGAATACAAAAGGTGTCTTATCTCAGAATTGTGGATATGCTCAGAGAATTTCAACACAGTGATATCTGAATAATAATGCAGACTGAAGTGCACATGTTCTAGTAGGGATTTCATGTGCACTTGTCTGCAGCAGGTCTTTTGAAGACCTGCAGTTGAAGTTATGCAAACACATGGTTTTCACTGAAAGTGTTCTTTTTTTCTTAGTGCACAAAGGAAGGAAAGTGAGATAATTGCAAATGGAATGTTCTGCTGGAACAGACTGCTTGGATTCTGCAGAGAGGCAGGTGTGGTAATTTTTTTTTTTTTAATTATTCTTGATTTTTATTAATCTGGGGAAAATGGTTTCTTTAAAGACTAAGACCCGTTCTCAGACAGACAACTTGGAGCACACTGCCTCATCTCACATAAGCTCCAGAACAGTGTTCCAGCCCTGCAGTGCAAGCTCTCAATGTGTAACTGAGACACAGGAGCAGCAGCAGAACCCAGGTAGAGCCAGTTCTGAATGCACTCTTCATCTCAGTGGTGCACATGATTCTTAGTGTGCTATAAGTGCAGAGAAGCTGTTTAAAACCATTTTCATGGGAAGTGAGAGCTTCCCATGAAACAAAAACATGAAAGATGTTTTTCTTTTGTGAAGATGAAATCATCGCAGGGTCGAGATGTTAATCTACCGTGCTTATTTTTTTAATCATCCCTTCAGAGTTAATAAATGTCCTGCAGCAAAGTACTGACGTTATGCAACCCTGTGTTGCCCTAAATCAATTTTCCTTCCACTTGTGTACACTTCCTCCCTGTCACGCCATACCCACGGCATCTCAGTCATGCCTTGTTAAAGCAAATGCCCCTTTATTCACCTGCTGAGGAGGAGACAAGCCTGGCCACACGTTGGTTTTGTGTTGAGCATGGTAAGAGCAGTGTTGTGCTTGCAGCTGGGAGAGGGAGAGAGTCTGAGGTTTGGCTCCCAGGTAATGGACACTTCCAGTCTGGACTTGGGACTTTCACCTGGGAAAATGCAGCACTCTCATCCAGTGCTTTCTCTCCTTTCTGGAGTTTTCCTCGCTCCCTGCCAAAATTCAGGTTTCTCTGAGGGTTTAAAATTGATGGTGAGGTATTTGTGAACCGAGAACCTGCTGCTGCACAATTGCAGCCATTGTGTCTTGCATTCTCTGAATTGTTGCTGTGAAGTCTGCGGGCAGCCAAGCTCTGTGTGCAGCCTGTTTTTAGAGGAATTCCTGCATCCAAGCACAATAGGAGGAAAGGGCCAGACTCACAGCAGCTCTTAATTCCAGCACAGCCCGTGTAATGTTACCAGGGGTGTAGTAAAGCTGGATTAATATTGTGTTAGACATAGGAACACACGCAAGCACACCACAATCCTTGAAACAGGTCATAATGCACTTGACCCTCACTGGAATAAAATAGTTCAAGTTGTCCCACAGAAGATATATTTCAAAGTATTAGTTCAAAAGAAAGTTCACCCCTCAGATTCAAATATTGGTTAAGCTCACGTGTAATTCAGTTTTCAGAGACCTGTCTCTCAGGGACTGAGAAATACAGAGACACTGTCACATCAGCTGTGTATTATTACTATCTGGGCATTTTCATCTGGCAGAATAGAAAGGCAGTAAAAGGAAGAGTTCTGGTAATTAATTTTTAAAATTTATTTCTTTTCTCTTTTTCCTCCAAAGTTCAGCCACCTGGGCTAAGCAGTACTAATAAATTCTCACCCTGCTAGAAGCTTCTTGATAACTGATATTCTTGTGCTCCTCCTGAGCCTTGGCTGCTCTCCTTCAGCAGGACTGCTCAAATGCTGTTTGCCAGGTTTTGAGGGAGGGGAATGACCCAGGTAAGTCAGTAAAAGGTTGCACTAAAAGGAAAGAACAGAGTGCTCTTACCTCTCAGATGAGCTCGGTAGTAGCTGTAGGTTTGCTGCTTAGGCCAGAAGAAAAGTAGGGAGAAAGAAAATGTCCCACCAGCTTATATAGGCTAGCGTGGCTCCTGTCCTGATATTACTGATTTGTTTCTCCTCCCACTTAGTGAGCACCAAGTGAATGTTAAGAAGGTTCCCCTTTGAATTCTCCACCTTTCCTCTGTCTTGGATCTCTTGCCAACAATCTGTCCAAATGTCCTCTTTCCTGCTTTTTTTTTTTCCTAAATTATTTTTTAAACTTTTTTCTTTCTTTCTTTCTTTTTAAAATTAATTCTTCTTTAATTTTGTCCTTTCTTCTTCCCTACCACTTCAAAGAGCAGAATATTTTAAAATGGACTCTCAGTGTACCTGAGCTTGACCTCTCTGGCATTATCCTCCTTATCCAATACAACTTAACATCCTTCTTTTTCAAAATTCTAACCTGGGAATGTGCAACTAAGTTTTTTGTGTTCAGCATCCTGGCAAGTTTTCCTGCTTCTGGGTAGGTTTCAGAAACACTGTTCTGTTAATGAAATGCAGTGGAAGACCTGGTGACCTTTCATTGTTTAATTACTTTTTACCAATTATTTGAAATTAATTATAGAAATTCAAGGAGTGTTTTTCTTTATTTTCCTAATTTTATTTTTAAAATTTTAGCCTGTTTCCTCCTGTTTCCCTAGAGGAATCAGATATCAGAAGTGTGGCATATTTGAGAGGTTTTTAAGGCTGTGAAACTGCTGCAAATGACATGGAAGAGGCTGGAGAGGGAAGTCTTGAATAGTAATGCAGGAGAAAAGGCAGAGAAGAAGATGGTGAACTTAAGGGACCTTTAAAGCCAATTTATGCCATGGTAGAATTCACTTTAGGACTCCTTCACGGTGACAGCTGAGAGAAGGAACCTTGCAAATTTGGCTGGCTGCTGGAGAGAATGGTTTATTGTTGAACCAGAACCCATCTAGCTTTGTGACTTTGCTTCCCCCAAGCCCTGAGGAAACAGCCTCAGCATGCACATGAGCTGGAGGGATGTTCTTCTCACTGTACTCATTCCCAGGGTGCATCTCTTTTGATGGAGATGTTTTTAACAGCAGCCTGGATTTTTTTTTTTTCTCCCCTATGAGGAGGGCATCTGATACAAGCTGTCAGCTTATCCCTGCTGCAAGAGCTAGTCTTCCTCTGATCAAATAGGCAGCAGCCCTTGTGAGTGAGCCAGACACTGTGATTCTACATTTTTGCACCCAGTAGAACATGAAATTTTGCAGGGAAAGCTGTTTCACTCTAGCACAGTTAACATATTTTCTCTTTACCATTAATTTCTCCTTGGGCTGCCTTTGCTTTCTGACAGGTGAAATGAATCCTTGCATATCCAAAGAAGGGAAATGCATTGGGTGATTTGGATGGGAGAGCCTCACAGGGAGTCTGTTCAGACTGAGTTTTAAGCTTCACACCTCTCATATTTCAGGGATGCCTAACTCTGGCTTCAAGTTATTTCAAGCAACTTGAAATCTTTTCAGCTCTCCTTCAAAGGGGTGCAGCAGAGGGGGCAGGCAGGGCTAACTCCTGGGTTGTGCTGTGGAAAGGGTACTCCTTTCCTCCATGGAATCACAGATCCATGGAATATTCTGAGCTGGAAAGAACCCACAAGAATCATTGAGTCCAACTCTTAATTCAGTGTCCCATACAGGGAGTGGACTCACAACCTTGGTGATATTAGCACCATGCTCTGACCAACTGGGCTAATGTCAGGATCACAGAATTACAGGATGTTTTGGGTTGGAAGAGACTAAAGCCCATCTCACTCCACCTCCTGCCTTGAGCAGGGACATCTTACCCTCTCCCAGGTTGCTCCAAGCCCCTTCCAAACCCAGCCTGGAATACTTCCAGGGATGGGGCAGCCACAGGCAGGGACTGTGCCAGGGCCTCCCCACCCTCACAGGCAACAATCTTTTCTACTATCTAATTTTGACTGCTCTCTGTCAGTGTGAATCCATTCCCACCTGTCCTGTCACTAGTCCTTGCACAAAGGAACCAGATTTGGGACTGCTCTGTCTGATTCTGGTGCCTTAATGAGGTATTTGACAGGTTGCAGTGACACACACACAAAAGCCAGTGGCTGGCAGGTCAGTGATGGATATCTTGGAGTGGGGCATTGTTTAGATTATCAGGGCTGGTTAATAAGTAACAGGATCACAGTCTGCTGATGGTCGTGTGGGAATGAGGTCCCTGGCAGCAGCCTGGGCTGGAGGCAGAGCAGGGAAGTCCTCCATGTGACAGAATCACTGGATCCCAGGTGCAGCCAGTTATTGGAGAGGTGGATGCAGGAATTCCTGCCTGCAGCTGTGTGCCCTAGGAAAAGCCCTCCTGGTTGCCTGAGGTCTGAGATTCCCTCTGAATGGGGTTGATGCAGAAAGGTGGGAATGATAGAAAACCTTCCAGGTGTAACTCAGAGCCAGCTCTGGCACCCATCACTAACCATTCACTCAAGGATGTAGGTATCCTTTGGGGTTTGAGGTGGGGAGACCGAACCTGCAATGGCCATTCCTAGGCAGAAGGATTGAGATGTGCCCTGTGTTTGTCATGTAGCTGTCATGTATCACCTGCTTGGAGTGGGCCACCAGCTCTGGGTGACCAGGTAAATGTATGCAAACTGGCCATGCAGGTAATGCAGGGGACTAGGGAGCTGCCTCTTGATTTTAGGCATGTGTGAAGACCACTTGGTGCCTTCAAGGACAAGGCAGCTGGTGTTGGTGTCTGACTGCTCTGTGTGGTTTAGGAGGTCTATATCTATGACTTACCTTGTCAGCTCTCTGCTGGTGATGTTTCTTTTGTGCTTCCTGGGAATGTGTCTCTGAGAACATCCCTTGGACCAAGGGATTGACATGGTCAGAACAGGGGTTGGTCATTGGCTTTCAACCAGAAAAATGCTGAATGATTCCTGGCTGGTTTAGCTCACCAGGCAGGAGCTGTCTGGCTGCAGCAGCTGGGTACAAAGCTTGAACTGGTCAGCTGTGCCAGGAAAGATTCTAATGGCCCTAATTCAGCTTCACACACTTTGGCTTCACTCCTCTCTCAAGCCTCAGTGGCCTTGAAGAGGTGCATTGAAACCACTTGGTAGCAGATTGGCTTTTACTGCTGTTTTTGGCTCTGCTCCCCGACTCAGGTTTTACTGATGGGAATAAAATAGGTCTGCTCAGGGAGCTGTATCAGCTCTTGGCCCCCAACAAGTGCTTTAAAACAGTGTAAATCCATGCATGGAGCTTTGCAGGTTGCTAAACCCCAAGTCCTTGTCTGTTTTTGCTAGGCTGGGGTGTGGATATGTGATAAGTGACCAGTGTTTGTGAGAGAAAGGAAGGGATCCCTTCCCTGGTAATGCTGACAAGATTCCTCCTAATGCAGCTCATGGAGATATTGGCTTTCTTGCTGGAAGGACACCTTCCTGCATTGTGGTCACCTTGGGGACCACCAGGACCCTTTGGGCCTCTTCTGCCATGCTGATTTCCAGCTGGAGGGCCACCTCCATGTAGGGTGGAATTGCTCCTCCCCAGATGTAGACTCCACACCTCTTCTGGAACTTCAAGGGGATCTTGTCACCCCATTTTTTCCAGCCTGCTGAGAGCCCTTTGGATGCCAACACAACCCTCTGGTGTACCCAACACTACTCCCAGTTTTGTGCCTTCTCCAGGTCTGATGAGAGTGCACCCTCCTTCAACATTCTGGTCATTAATTAAGAAGTTAAACTTATTATGCCTGGATTACACCACTAATGACTGGCATCTTTGTGTAATTTGTGCCACTAATGCTTTGAGCCCAACCATTCAGCCAATTTTTAATCAAACTGGTTTCACATATATTTAGCCCATACTTCGTTAACTTGTCTGTGAGGATGTTATGGGACAGAGTGTCAAAATGAAGTGATGCTCCAAATTTTCTACAGTGAGATAAGGCAGTTTTGCAGCTCACCTGGGCTGACTGTGACTGAACCTTATGTTTCACTTCCAGAACTACTGCCAGTCTGTGGTTCTTCTGGAGGTGTGTAGAGGGTTGGCTGTGGTAATTGAAGTATGACAGGAGTGGGGGAGAGCCCATGTCCTGGCTGAGGGTGCAGCTCCTCTAGCCAGATCTGTCCCACAGGCAGGGTTCCTGGAGGAGCAAGTCAGCCCTCACCCGCATCTGTGACCACTTTTCTTTTCATCATCTTGTTTTTATGAGTGAGTGAAGAGTGGAAAGATCAGCACAGAGCACCACAGCGTCTGCCACAATCTTGAACCTGTTTGCTGAGAGCAGTAGTTTTGTGTTTTACAGAGCACCCAACAGCCCAGCTACTATGGGAAGCTTCTATCCCTGGATTTTGGGCTGTAAAGCTCCTCCAGAAAGGCTGCTGCTTGGCATTCCTCTGAGGGGCAGCGGGACGGGGCTGGGTGAGTGGCTGGAGCAGGACACGGTCTGCTCTGGTGTCCGCCTCCCTCTTGTGGTGTGACTCCAGCGCAGCCACGCGTGCAGCTGTGGAAACCACAGCACGTACTCAATCTCCAGCTCCAGAGGGCTCGCAATCAGCAGACCCCTGGCCCTGGCACAGTCCAAACTCCTTGTGCTCTGAGCCTGTACTGCTGCTCTGTGTACTGTTCTTGATGGTGTACCCTCCCAAAATTACCAGTTCTCCTAATGCACACATCCGTTCCCTCCCCTTCCTACCTGCTCTGGAGAGCCACTGTCCTTTCTGTCCTCCCTGACATGCTCTCATGACTCACCTTCTCAGTCGATGCAGCTCCAGGAGTGCATGAGTTCTATCTGGAAACCAATTTTAAGAGCGATGGTCTCTGTATCCCGGGGTAGGAATGGGGCAGGAATGTGTGAAGAGCGGGGTGTAGCTGTCTTACAGCTACAGCAGTGTGTTAAAAAGCTCTGCTCTGTCATGGCAAAATTAGTGGCAGCTTTAGAGAGAGATGCAGACTCTTCCTCCAGGCTGGTGCTCTGAGTGCTGGGAGAGAAAACAACTAATTTATTTCAGTTTTTCAAGTTTTTCAAGGTACTTGTTCAAAACGTTGCAGCTAGTGGGAGGGGGGAAACTGTTTGGAAAGGCATTAGCCAAGGCCAACACATGCCAAAGACTGCAGTGGTGGCTCAGTAGCTTGGTGATGAGGATGCCCATGGCGTCCAGCTCAGGAAATGTGTCTGAGGCTCCAGGAAGGAGAAGACAGTCATGTGTGTCATGAAACCTCGTGGAATACAGGTCAGAGAAAAGCCCAGGGTATTTTCTGGCTGGTTCCCCTTGTTTGGTTTTGTGTCCCCTTCCCTTTTTCCAGTCAGCTGGATCATTTTTCCTACCAGCAGTGGACACTTCTCCAGGCTGGTCTGGCTGCCTGTGCTGATGAGATTGAGTTGCAAGTGCTGGGACTCAGGAGCTGAGAGGGAGAAAAGGCTCTCTGGTTTGTGCCTGAGGCTGTTTGTTTTTCTGGTTATCTCTAACATGGCAGATGGGGTCATCCACATTAGAATCATAGCATTATAGAATAGTTGTTCAGAGAAAACCTTTGAGATGCTTGAGTCCAGTCATTATATTGAAACAGTCTGAAATACTGGAGGGGTTTGGAAGGCTGAGGTTGACTGGATTGCTGTATTTCAGTAAAGATGGGAAATCAAAACTCAAACAATTCTAAATTTCGGCTTCAGACCCCACTCCTGTTCTCCTGGCTCTAGGGAAAAGCCCAAATTCAAAAAGGTCCTTTTCCTAAACCTACCTCAAGGAAGCAGGATCCTGTTAGAAATGACAAGGCTGGCCAGACTTGCCTCTTTTTATGACACAAGGCAAAGTGTTTTTCTTCTTCTTCATTCACTTTTGCAAATTGAGAGTAAATTAACTTCCCTGCCCATTCTGCTTCCCTTGCCATGATGGTAGGGCTGTGAGTCTCACCCAGGATTTGACTGCTTCTAAGGAAATAATCCATTCTCACAAACCTGTATGTTGTAGGAGATGTATGTGTCAGGCCTCAACATAGAGCAGAATACCATAATTCTTCCAGCTAGAAACTTTTTCAGCCTACCAATCCAAGTGATTACTACTTCCTTGCAAAGTAGTTCTTACTAGAAGTGAAAGATGCTGTACATAACATGGGTTGCTGATGAACAAGAGAAATAGGGCTGGTAGCATCGGATAGCAGAACCAACTGGAAATTAATAGTGCAGTGGATAGAGGGAGAGTTACTGTGGCTGTAGGTGGTTGTGGGATTTTGGAAGCACAACTACAGAGCAACATTTTCACACACAAGCACAAACAGGTATAAATCCATTTACAGTAAAGAGTCACATTTTGGGGTAAGCAAAAGAAAAAAAAAAGTCATATCTATTGGATAATTAATTTTCCGTGAAGGGAAAATGTCCTAAATGTGATTTAACTTGCACAAGTGAATTAAGCTCACTTGGCTACAGTAGGAAATGATCACTAGCTGACAGTTTGTTATCACCTCTGACTTTTTCTGTTTTCTCCAAAGACAGTAAGCCTCTACCTGATTTCTGGCTGAGTGGCTCTGCAGAGCAGAGATTTTTGGAAGACAGAGCAACAGACCTGTCAGCACTTGGTTGAAATGAGGGAAGTGTGGAAAAGAAGTGTCAGGTACAGGACAGGGTGTGCTGGGGGAAAAAGATTCCAGACCATTCTAAGCTGCACAGGTCAAGGATGCCTCTGTCTCTCTGGCTTTGCTTTTTGCAATTCAGTGCACAGCACAGTTTAATTTGCAGGGGCTGTGGTGTGCTTAACAGCCCCTACAACTGTGCATTTCGGATGGTGATGTAGTTGGATGTTTTTGGAAGGGCTTCTGAACACACTTGGTGCTTCAACCCTGCTGTGGTGTGTGAAGCTGCATATTTTGGGAGCAGGGATTTGTGCCTGCCTCAACTGTCTATGCAAAAGAGCTACCCCTGAAGGTGTGTGTGAGGATACAGTTCCATGAGACTGTAAGATTTTGAATGTACAGAGATGCTGCTTGAGTGCACCGAGGAGCTGCTGAAGAGAGAAGTCAGAGATAGCCAAACTCGTTGCCAGGCAAAACACGATGGAAGAAACCTTTGCTTCCCACAGAGCCATCCCCCACCTTATCCCACCACTGGGATGTGTGAATTCCAGCTGTGGAAACAGCTGTAGGAGTTTGTAAAAAACCCAGAGGACTGTAAAATCAACTGCAGTCAAGGGCTTGTTTCCTGTTTGACCTACTTCCATCTTCCAAATTAAAACTGATGTAGAGGAAGAGGGAGTGGGGGAACAGAGTTCAGGTCTCCCCCTCAGAGTGGTGATGTTTCTGCAACCCTGGCAGGTGTGGTCCACAGAAAGCCTAAATCATTCTGCAGTGCTGGGCAATACGTCTGTCACTGCAGACTGGAGATGTCTGGCACGGACAGAGCACAGAGAAACTCCCCAGCACCTGGATATTTTTAGGAATTGTCTTATTCTGGCAAGTTTTGAAGCTTTGGGATTTTCAGTTTGTAGGAAGGCCCCATGTTGCTGGAGTGCTCCTCTGGACCACAGAGCTCTTCCTGGTATTTTCTGGTGCCTGCTGGGATGCTGGCTGGGTCCCTGTGCCCGGCCTAGGTGCTGGGGAGAGATGCATATTCTCCCTGTATCTGATGATTTCAGGCTCCTGTCTGCGCTGATTGCTTGCAGGTGTGGGAAGAAGAGATGTCACATTGCAGAAGGGCTGAAAAAAAGGACAATATTTACTTTAAGCTCACAGCAATGTTGAATGGAACAAGGAATCGGGCCCAGGCTCTGCTGCAGAGCAGCTCTGGTTGCTTGAGAGTAGAGGCCAGCAGGGAAATCTGTTCATCTGCCTTTAACCCACTGTGCTTTGCCTGGCCTGTGAGTGCCATGCAGTGCTGCAGTCACTTCTCCCCATCACTGTTGGGAAACACAGCACGGGGTTTTCCAGGTCTGCAGCTCTGGCTGTCCTCCCTAGTGTCACCACCTCCTGTTGTGGTCTCCCTCTGTGCTGCTCTTCCCATCAGCTCTTGACCCCTGTGAGGAGGTGATTAAGTCTCAAAGAAACGATGGAAACCAGTTTTAGAGTGGATATTGGGAAAAAATTAATTATGGAAAAGGCTGTCAAACACTGTCAGGCTGCCTGAGGCAGTGATGGGGCCCCCAGCCCTGGGAGGATTTAAACACCATGTGGATGTGGCACTTGGGCTCATGGGTTAGTGGCAAGTTTAGCAGTGCCGGGGGAGTGGTTGGACTCAAGGATCTTAGAGGGTTTCTCCAGTCTAGGGGATTCTTTGCTTCTGTGAATCAGGAGGAAAACACTGCTCCAGCAATGAGGATGTTCCAGTATAGGTGGCAGCGTGGCTCTGACCTCTGCTACAAATGCCCAGTGTCCTTCCCTCCACATTCCCTCCATGCAGCTTTGCTAATTATTCATGAGGAGTCATTAACAGGTAAGTCATCCTGGAGCCACCAGTACCCAAGCCAGGACATCTAAAGGGCTTGCCCCAGGTTTTTCTCTATGAGTTCTGTGGCTGATCTTATCAACAGAAGCACCTATGTCGATGGGAGGTCAGAGTTCAGACCCTCCTCTCAAAGAGCAAAGTTGTCTTTGTTTTTTCCTTTTAGGGGGTATGAAGCAAATACAGGAGTAAGAAAAAGAATATTTAGAGCAATAAATCAAGCATTTTTCTTGAACTGTGTAGTGTGTATGCCATTTTTTACATTGAGCTCTACATAGAATTGTCTTCATTTACTGGGAAGCTCTCCTGCAATTCTTCACTTTGCTTAGTCTGTTCTGCTTTTATTTTTTTAAGACAAATTTTTAGGAGGTAGTTTTTTTTCATGTGCTAAGGCTAGACCGGGTGTTGGTTTTGTACAGGAACATTTATTTAATGCTATTTAAGGTGGAGGTGAGCTGGGTGGAGTGGTGGCTCTAACTATAGAAGGCATTTTTTTTCCTCCTTTAATGGTCATATTTGTTTTATGCTAGATCTCTGGGAGCTGTCTCAAAATTATTAGTCCACTGAAAACTGTACATTTTATCTCTCTTAATGAAAATTTTTATAGAACTCTCTAGGTATCAGTCTGCTGGGCTACCAGTGATAGCTTCAGTTAGTGCATTTATTGTCTGCTGTTCCCTTGCAGGAGACACTTGATTTGTCTTGCCTGTTTTCAAGAATTATTAGCACTGGCTATAGTTACTCAAATCTTTTGATTAGCTAGAGACTTAAAAAAGCTGTTTATACTCTATTTTTTATGGAAGGCTTCAACTCTAGAAATTGCTTTACTAATTGATTTCAGGATGGATTTTCTTGTGGCAGAGGAATTAATGCCTGCAGTGGCACTTACATGACAAATCCTTTCCAAAAGCCATATTGTGCCTAGCCTCCTCTCTTATTTTTAGGAAAAGAAACAAATATGTTGGGCATAACTAGCTGCAGCTGGGGTTTTTCTTCACATGTATGGTTTCAGCATTATTTAGCAGTATTTTTTCCAGTAACTTTGCATTGCTGCTATTCAAATATTTCTCTTGTGCTGTGCATGAGCTAAATTAAATAGTTCACCAATAAGCTCTCCTGGTTTCTGTGTGCTTCATATTTCACTGACTGCTGTAGAGAGAAGGTCTTCAGACAGTTGTGTGTCACCTCTTGTGTTGTTCTGCCTCTCTCTGTCTCTCAGCAGCAGCAACAGGGGGGGTGTGTCCCTGATCTTTCAGTGACCACTGGAGAATTGTTTTGGTGCATTGGTTTGCTGATCTCATGGCTCAAAGGGTGGGAGAGAGGGGAGGAAGCAGGACCTAAATTTTAACAGAATTCCTGGAATGGCCTCTCTTGTTTAAAAAATATCTGAACATAAAAAACATCATATTTTTTGCCTCCCAGGATGAATTTGATCTTGGATGCTGTTTCTAGGGGACATTTAGAGGGGTGGCAGACACTGGTGCAGCTGGATTTTTTGGTGATAAAGGCACAAATAATCCCATGAGCAGCACCCAGGCTCACCTGTTTAGAAGCGGATTTTGGAGCTGGGATCCCACCTGTTCAAAAATACTCACATGGATCTGCAAAACAGCCCAACATCCTGAGACAGGGAGAACAGCCTCTGCTCTGTGATTGCATAGTTCCTTTGAATTTTAAATGTTCACATCCCTTGGGTCTGTGATTTTAAACTGACCTTGTAAAACAACTTTAGAGTGAGGAAGCCTTTCTTTCAAGCTTCCTTCATGGAGGTTTTGTAAAAGGTTCCTAAGAAAATTCTCCTTAGGGGCAGTTGGAGCTTCCCTGTTGTAAGGACATCGAGGAGGCATAAAGTGGCAGTGGTAACCTTTGACTATTAATTTCTCATGGTTTAATGAGAAGAATCTACTCCTTTAGGAAAGGGAGAGAAAAACCTTCCACCAGCAGTAAATGTTTATCCTATTCTTTGCATGAAGCTTTTTTATCTCCTACAGGATGTGTGTAGGGATTCCAACTTGCTATCCTGCAATCAGCAGGAGAGAGGGATCTTATATTTGTCAGACAGAAAATTATTCAAGGAAAAGAAAAATGTTTGATCATTGCTAGCTAGCTGCCCTTCTAGTCTGATTAAAGCATTTGTATTCATCGCCTTGGCACTTAATGAGGAGCCAGGAGATGGCACCAAAAGTGCTACAGGATGAGCTCTGTAAGAATATTTACCTGTGTGTGTTGTAGCTGTTAAGAGGTATTAAAAGGGTTAGACATTGATGACACACAAGAAAGGAAGAGAACAGTCTGTTTATTTCGCTTTCAAATATACATGCTTTAATTTGAAGTGCAGCTCTTGACTTAGTTCTTACATTATTTATTATTATTAGACACCAGTGCCTTCTCAGCATATTTATTTTGTTAAATTACACCTCTGAAATTAAATGCAGCCTCTTGTCAGCTTTAATGTTCTTCTCCCTATTCTTATAATTATTATTGATAAGAGGTGACTTTCAAGTTAACAGCCAGTGGGTTGATAAGGCAGCTGTTATGATGTTACCTGAGTGCCTTTTTGGAGAGCTTAGCTCAAGGGCAAACCGTGATTTCTCCAGGGTGGAATACTGGACCCCCAGCCTGCAGGCTGCTGGCCACAGTGATGTTTGTGGCTGTGCTGTGCCTGAGAATCCATCCCCAGGCGAGCTGTGCATCAGTGAGCGTGGCGGCTCTTGGGGGTGCACAGCGGAGTGCCCCCGCTGCTGATGCCAGAGCAGCCGGGGGCCTTCTGCTCCTGCCGCCTCTGCTCTTCCCTCCTGCTCTCTGAGGCCCTTCTCTTCATCCTCAGGTAGTAGGTCCGGTTGGCTTCTGGGTGGGTGACTCTGCAGAGGGGCATCCTGTAGATGGCCGGGTTTTCCGAGGTGATCAGCAGGAAGAGGAGCGCGGAGAGGCAGAAGGGCCAGGTGCACACCGGCAGCCCGAGCTGGCAGGGGACAGAGCAGACACAGGGCTGTGTCACAGAATGCCCCAGGCTGGGCTGAGGAAAGGGACATGGACTGCTTGAATCAGAAGGCTAAAGATGATGATTTATTAAGATCTACTTGCGAGAGTAGAGAAAGCAGCACACAAGCAGGCAGGCTGACCAGACAGCCGTGTCTGTGTGCCCAAAACATCTGGAGCATATTTGATAAGCAAAATCCTGTACTATGCATTAGATTGGCTAACAGAGGAATACTTTCTACTCATTGGTTCAGGAGGATCAACCCTTCTGTAATCATCAGAGGATGTTTTCTCCTGGTGTTCTCAAAACAACCTCAGGGCCAAATCTTGGCCCACGCTGCACCTTGGTGCTGCTTTTTGACCTCTCCGCTTGCCTCTGCCGGTGGCCAAATTCTGGCCTTCAGGAAGCCAGGAGAGCCTTGCTTTCCCTGAAGACACAGTGGCTACCAAATGTCTGCTCAGCTGCGCACACAGAGGTCTGTTTTCCGCCTGGAGTGGAATCGTGTGAGGCTGCAGACCTCGGTCCTGCCAGAGGTGCAGCTTCCAGACTGGTGCTGAATGGAACCCGGCACCAGCACTGGAGCAGCTGAATCAGGCTCCAGAGCTCTGACAAGTGCAGTGAAAGCCAAGACACCCAGATCACATGTGGATACTTTAACTCTCTAATAAAAGAGCCAAATTCTGCCCTTTCTCCTCTGTAAAATACAGAGAGTATTATTTACACATATTCACTCTCCCCATTGACTATACTACACTGGCATCACATCCAACCCTCAGACCTCTCTCTTACCCTGCCTCTGGACCTGAATTGAGGTTTTCCAAAAGCAAGATCACAGAGAATGTCTGTGATATTAGATATTTTTATCACAGGGATAAAAAGTGGATGTCCTTTTTCCTGATGCCTCTCAAAAGCAGGTGTGTTTAAAGCACCCCATGTGCAGGGAACCTACACAGAGCTGAAAGGATCCAGATGAAAACATTCAGTGCATGAAGCTGCTAGTTCTAATATTTTTTTTTCTTTTAAGTTAGTAAATCTATTTAATTAAAATATGGTTTTGCTTTAATCTCTCAGATCTTAAAGAAGAAACAGAGCCTGGCCTTTCTGTCTTCACTCCTTTCTTGATTTGTCCAAATATAATAACTTTGTACTTAGGAAAACAGTCTCCCCCTCATTTTAGTTCTCATACCCAGTTCAGGCAGGGTTGAAGAAAGATCTTAAAATAAGAAAATGAAAATTTAGATCATTGGGAATTGCTGAAAGATGATTTTCAACAAAATATTTAATCCCAAACCATATGCTGTTGCTGTAACTCACATATATGTGCACAACCCTGTTGTGGATAACATGCTCCAAAGGTCTTTGAAATCTTATTATCAGATATAAAGTCTTCAGGGGCACAATTCAGCTGACACAGGGTTTGTACAAGACCTGCCAACTGACTGCAACATTCTCATTTCAGTGTTGTCAAAGCTGACATGGAGAATTTTGAGGCATTTCCTTAACATTATATCTGAAATCAAGATTAAAAAAAAAATAAAAAAAATCCAACCAAACAACTCAGGTAAAACACAAACCCCCATACTTACCACAGAGAGGGCATTAGCAAGAGCTGCTCCTGAGTAGGCACAAAATAATGCTGAGAAGAGAAGACCAAAGAGAGCTCAAGATGAGGAAAATACTGTTCAATTCTTCAAAGGAAATATAAAGAATAGCAACATCATCCAAATGTACAGCAAAATATCCTCCCAGCTACCTAATGTGAAGATTTCTGCTAGAATTCAACTGTTAATTGAAATGTCCCAAGAGAAAATGGCCTCAAGTTGCACCAGGGGAGATTTAGGTTGAATATTAGATTAAAATTATTCTAAAATAATATATCTATTTTTCAGATAAGTTAGAAATTGGAAAAATTTCTTCACAGAAAGGGTTTTCCAGTCCTTGCTGGACCTGCCCAGGGCAGTGGTGGCATTCCCACCCCTGGAGGGGTTAGCAGCTGTGTGGATGTGGCACCTGGGGACAAGGGTTAGTGGTGGCCTGGGCAGGGCTGTGGGCACAGTTGGACTTGATGACCTTGGACCATTTGTCTAACACAAATGATTCTGTGACTACATTTTGTCCTATCTGCTCTGTAGAGATGGATGGTGAAAGAAGAATATGGTTTTGTCAAGATGAAGCCATGGTAGAGTTTCTCTTATCTCTGATTTATTTTTTATTTGACACGACCTGACCCACATGCAGTGAGAATTGCTAAAGTTCTCTAGCAGTGCTAGACTTTAGAAATTCTCTGTGCTGTGGCTTCACACCACAACAATTTATCAAGGGATCTCCTTGCCTGAGGGATGGCAGAACAGGAGGCAGGGTCAGGTACCCAAGGGCCAAGTCAAGAAAGGAAAAAGTAATGAGAAATCCAGAATCTGTGCTCAGGACACTGACGTAAAGATAATTGGAGCCTGGGCATATCTTCATTGGATATCTTAAATGGGAGATTTCTTTTCTCAAGCTGTTCCCATTGTGCCTGGTTTTGGCTGCTGTCAGATGTGGGTCTTTGGGTAGATGGATTTTAAACTGACCTGGTACAACAGCTTGCTGACAACTTTTTCCCAGAGATACATATAATTATGAAAATGCTGCTTCCATGAATCTGTTGAGTTACTTTAATTTGTTAAACATGCTCATGGATTAACTTGTGCCCATCTCACAAACAGTACTCCCACCCTTTCTAGGTGTTTCCACGTTATCAAGGCCTAAGACTATTCCCTCTGTGCTCGCACAATCAAGGCCAGTGCTGATGCCACCAGAGAGACAGCTCTTGCACAGTGCCTGCTTTTGGGCCAGACAGGGTGATGGCTGGCTCTAGCCTTGTGCTCCTCATGAGCTGCCCACCTGCAGAGATTTTTGCCCTCCCTTTATGTAAAAGGTACTCACCACAGGCGAGTGACAGCAAATGTGTCTGCCAGGTCAGGGCGTAGAACATGCCCCCGATGGCAATGCAGGCCAGGGCACAGTTGTAGTTGTGTAAGCCAAGGTAGATGCTGTCAAACGGGGATGCAATGCTCAGAGCTGCGAGACAAAGGGCAAGGCCGTGAGGGCAGGTATGAGAGGAACCTGCAGGAGGAATCTGTCGTCTCTTCCTCATAACATCATGATGGGTTTGTTTGTTCTCACACAAGCGCATGCAGAAAAGGGAGGATGTCAAAGGAGGCTCATTGTTTTGGAGCTCTGATAATGTCCCTGCAGTGGAATTTGGCCCAGTCTCAAAGGTGTAATTCAGACAAAAAACTTCCTGTCTATTCACTGAGTGTGTTGTATCCACACACAGGTGGAGGATCCAGCCAGAGTGTGGGAGAACCCTCTCACCTGGATGGATGTCCTCCTTGCAGAAAGCTGTGCTTACACACACTGTTTAAGCATCATACACACCCTAATTTTGAATATGAAACTCACAACTGCATGTCTTTTGTGGGAGCAGGCAGAGTTTTCAATTTTTTTGGTAGTGATTTTTGTGAGATATGGTCTAGTTACTAGAGGTAGTCACTTTGCCTGTGCAGTGGAAATTATCCATAGGGATAAGAACTAGGGCTCTGCCCCAAATCTCTCAGAAACTTCTGCAGGATTTCTCACAGGCTTCAGGAGTACCAGTAAAAAGGAGAGCTCAGTATGTACTGCAGAGGCTACTTTCCTTACACTTGTAATATTAATCTATTTCCTGCTATATTGTCCTCATCTGTCCTCTGGTTTTTTCATCATGTGTGTCCCCAGGATCTTCCTCTGACCTTTGCTCACTAGATTGAATCTCACAAGTCTACAAGAGCTGCCATATGCTCTTAGTCATACGAATTGTGGACTGTTTTGTTTAAAACCATGAATATAAGACACCTCCATCTTGTACGAAGTGCTTCAGAGCACAGAAAACTTGTTGGATCACTGCCTTTTCCAAGGAATCAGACTACACTAATTCCATCATCAGTATTAAAATTGGTCAATTAAGTGGCATTAATGTTATCTAACCTCTAGGCTGTGCTCCATGTCTCTCAATATTGTTTCTCTCTTGTTAGTGGAGAGACAGGACATTTTTAGTGGCATTCATTTCGGTATTTTGACAAATCCACAGCAAGACTGAGCAAACTGTATCCCAGAAAAGCTTTTTTCTCTTCCTTGGCTGCTTAGCTCTGAGGCAGACTTTTGCTTGTGGTCATCATTTAAAGCAATTGTGGTGGCAAGAAATCAGTTCTGGAAGTCTTTCTCTAGGTTTCCTTATGCTCTCCATGGGATTTGTGACATCCAGTGGCTAGAGGGTTGAGTAAGGTGGAACAAATCAACTTGCTGAGTTACAAATCTAACAAAAAATACAAAATTAAAAAAAAACCAAACCAAAACAAAACAACAAACAACCTGCCTCTGTTCTTGCTGCCATCTTGTGTGACCTTTACTAAGAGCTTTCAAATTTAGAAACAGTTTGAAAAATGAGAGTGTTGGTCCAACTACTGCCAAACCGATGCAACTTTAAATCTGGACAGAATCTGTCTTGGATCAAGATACCTTGGTTACAAAAATTATTTGGTCGATATTTCTTACCTGCAAACATCCCCACAGTTGAACCAATTGCAGCATGTAAACAAATGAGTGGGGAGGAGATGAGCAGAGCCACAAGGAAAATTCCTCCAGTCCAGGGGTTTCCACAACCATACACTTGACCAATACCCACTGGGATGGATTGTAAGAGCTGCAGCACATGGCAGAAAAAGGCCTGTTATTTATTGTCTGTGCCCTGAGGGACACGGCAGATATTTGGTCCAAGCTATTGGCTGAAAAGGGAAGGAACAAACCTTGGCTTTGAGTTGGACTCTGAATACCTCATAGAATCCAGAATCATTTGAATTGGGAGGGATCTTAGAGACAACCTTGTTCTACCCCCTGCCATGGGCAGGGACACTATCCCAGATTGTTAAAAGTCCTTTCCAACCTGGCCTTGGACACTGCTAGGGATGAGGCAGCCACAGCTTCCCTAGGAAACCTGTGCCAGGGCCTCCCTGCTCTTGCAGGGAAGAGTTTTTTTTTTCCAATATGTAATCTAAACCTACTCTCTTTCAAATTGAAGCCATTTATCCTTGGGGGAATGACTTCAAATATCCTTCCAGGCTCTTGTGAGTAGTCGCCTTCCATCTTTCCTGCACAATCTCTCCCAGTATTGGAAGACCTTAGTTAGGTCACCCCAAATCTTTCTCCTTTTCCAGGCTGAATGAACCCATTTCTCCAAATATTTTCTTATAAAAGATGTGCTCCACCTCTCTGATCANTGCCAGCCCATCCTCCAGGTGTGCCAGCTGCACCTCTCGGCCTGGTGCCACCTGCAGATTGGCTGAGGGTGCCCTGGATCCCCCTGTGTGTGTCATCAATGAAATATTCCATAACACTGCTGGCCATATGGACCCTAAGGGACACCACCTGTCCCTGAGCTCCACTGGCACCCTGAGCCATTGGCCACAACCCTCTGGGCCAGTTGTTTTCCTTTGGGAAGGTGTACCTCCAGAGCTAGAGTTAGACATAAGGGGACTGGGTATAGTTGAGTTTCTGTCACTTTAAAGTCCTGGTGTTTCCTCTGAATTCTCATTCAGCCACTGTCTGTGCTGCTGACAGTTTTTTAATCATAACCAGACAGCAGGGGGCCATATCCAGACATGTGCTGGATGTACACTCAAGACTAATTTTGAGACAACCCGAATTTGAGTGGGATGACACACTCAGGTTCTTTGCTCCCTCAGGCTCCACCAGCCTTTCTGCTGGATCAGCCAGGACTGTCCTTGGGGATTCTGTGGCACTGCCCTGTTTGCACTGAACCAACCCATGCACTTCTGTGAGTTGCTCCTGAGTCATTCTGACCCACGTTGGGAGTGTCACCCAGAGCTGAGCGCCCTCCTGCCCATCTTTTCAGTGAAGTACCATAAACCTGTTGGTGTGAAGCTTACCAGTGGCACATTGATGTCAGACCAGGTGATATTGGGCACTGCAGCTACGGGCTTGATGAGGGTTGTGGGGAAGAAGGGGTTGTAGTGTCCTGTGGCTGCCAGGTACAGGGTCACTGCAATGTTGAAGGGCAGAGTGAAAACAGGAAGGTCCCATTTGCTGAAGATGGATCCCAAAGCACTGGACAGGACTG
The DNA here is from genome assembly GCA_013396955.1 of Regulus satrapa. Taxonomy (NCBI): domain Eukaryota; kingdom Metazoa; phylum Chordata; class Aves; order Passeriformes; family Regulidae; genus Regulus; species Regulus satrapa. The sequence continues at coordinate 155,740 of VWZN01020578.1, read as the reverse complement.
GGCTGAGTACAGGAGAAGAAATACAATTATAACTTGTTCATCACAATTTATAATGGTGAGGCAGCTTGCCTCTTTGGTCACAAAAAGGTAATTTTGGCAAATAAAGGCCAGTACAGTTCCTTGTAGCAACTTACAAATCAAACAAAGAGTTGTAGAAAGCTGTTCATCTTCCTGAAAAAAATAACCTCATATCCATGTATACATGCAATCAGCATGTGGGCATGGATACAGACATGCAATCTGACTTAGTATTCAGTTTAATATTTGAACAAAAAGTAGAAAAGGAAATTTTGGGAATGTCACGTGAATCTCTGTGGATACCTTTAGATGGTCTAAAAAAACTTCTGTCTCAAGGAGGCAGGAGGGAGTTGAAAATTACCCAATTTGCTTTTTTGTGCCTTTAATTTCTTGTTTTGATATGTTTTGTTTTGTTATTTTTTAAACAGTTTGAAGGGTACCAGGAGACAGCTCTGGAAGAGAAATAAAGCAGAAGAAGTGATCAAAGGGGGTGGGAAAATCTTCTTTTAAGAAAGATGGAAATTTTTACCTATGTTAGGCACTATTTTTGGGGACTATGAGGCCAAATAGAGTGTAAAACTAAGCCAACACTGTATCAGAGCTGGGAAAGGTGTTTGTACCAGACTTCACTCAGACCTTGACTGATGTAATTTTGTGCTGTCCAGACACCACCCAGAATTATACTGAGTTTACTGAAAACTGAGACTTGTTTTCAAATAGCTTGATCAAATATTTTTAGCATGTAAAGTATTCGGAGTGAGACTCAACCTAGAGTCAGAACACAGAAAACATGTAAACCTTGAAATACCATGGCCTTTCCCAAAGTTCTTGTCTGTAGAACCTGGGATATAATCTTAGTTTGATCTGCTTTTCTCAGGACATTTCCAGAATGGCTGATTTCCCCTTAAAGTGTATGTCCTACATGAAGGACTTTATGGGAGCATATTGGCAAGGTAATATATGATTTTTATGGCCCCTGGAAAGCTCAAGGAAGAGAAGAAATAGCCAGTCCTTGATGCAAATGTGTCTGTGCTCTCCTTCTAGTTGAGCTCTTCTGCTACAGGTGAGCTGTTATGGTCTACTCCAAGTAGCAGTGAACATTACCATTTATAAAAAAATCAATTTAAAGACTTTAATTTTTCAAGGAACTGGATTTGAGCCCCAGAAGGTCATTAAGCTGGTTATAATAAAAAACGACCCCTTCTAAATTATTTGACGTTTCAAAAGCAACATCTTGTGTTCTGCTGTATAGATACTATCAGTGGGAAAAATGCTTTGTTCTCCCTGTGTAATCTCAGATGAAACCTATTCTTTTTTGACAAGTTTGGTTCCCAAAGGAGTTTACAGATTTCCTTGCTTGCAGCTGTAGGGAAAAAAAAAAAAAAATCAAAAAAAATCAGTACTTCAGTGAAAATGGTGTCCTAATTTCTGTGCTGAAATACAAAGATTCTGTCACTTACATATCTTGTCAGGACAAAAGGAAACAGTTAAATAAATGCTGACTTCAAAAGCTGAAAGTCAAAGTATCGGTTAAAAAAATTATGGAAGTGTCAGATTTTAAAATATTTCAGCTCTACCCTCAAGACTTGTGAACTAAACAATGAAGAAAATTTTGAACAAAAGGCCTCAAGGAATTCTGGCAGATAGGACAAACTAAACACTCTTGCAACATATTCTGGGTTTTGAGAGATTGTTATAAGATGACCTCTGCTGAGAATGACTAAAGAAATGAAATATAAAACAAATCTGATCTTAAAAGCAGAGAAAATCCAATAATGCCTTGCATCTTACTGCTTACAGTGATTAAAATGCAACTATTAAATTAATTTCAGTTAAGGCTGTTGAACAAATTCTGCAGTGCTGTTCAGATCCATATTTTAAAATGGTAAAATTTAATCCTGGAAGGACATAGCCTGTCCTTTGGAGCTACTTGGAGGAATTAATTTTGCTCATGACTTGTTGCACCTAGGAGAAGTGGAATATTGAATTCAGCCCCAGGATGAGCACAGGGTTGATTCACAGGGCCTGGGTGAGGAAGAAGTGTTGTGGTGTTGGGTGCAGTGACCTCCAACCCGTGCCTGTGCTGCTGCTGAGGGCCATTTTTGGAGGATTGGGATGGGGCTGCTTTGCCTATGGAAGCACTAGGAAGGAAACACTATAATCAGTGTTTCTGTGCCCTTAGCTCCTACCACATCCCCCACGAGCTCTGTGCATTGGCCAACACAAACCCTGCAGAGCCATCAAGTCTGGAGCCACTCTGTAGGGCAGAGCTCAGTGTGCCTGAGCTGTTTGTAGCCCAGAGCCATCCTTTGAGAGCTGTCCCTCAGGGGTGTGGTGGCACTTACCAGGCCATGGATATCACTGCCACGGGGGGGAGAAGCCACCAGTAGTAATCCCCTCTGTCGGAGTAGACAGCCATGAGCAGCCCCACCAGGATCCCATTGTAGCCGTGCAGCCCAGCTGCGATGGATGACCTGTGATGGAAACTTTCTGTGAGGCAGAAAGCTTTGCTGAACATGGCTGGGACACACTGAGATGCAATTTGTGAGTGTCCCGCCCCCGGTGAAGGGATGAAGAAGCAGTGAGGTTATTGGTGTACTGCCTTGCACTGGAGTGCAGAAGGGGAAAGTTTGGGGGCTCCTGTAGGATGGAGGGGGATCCTTGTGACTCAAAGGACCTACATGGCTGTGAGGATGGCTACCAGGGAGAAAGAACTCTTTTCAGGAAGATGGCCACAGGGATAGGCCAGCTCTTCTTGGGCCACAGCTCTGTCTTCTGTCTCTAACAAGGGACAATGACCCATAAGTGGGCTCCAAATAATATCACAACCATCAACTTTTATCAACTGCACGAGGACACGAGGTGGCACCTACCTGTCCTGACTGAGGGCCAGTGCAGTTAACGTGGACACGGTGGTTCCAGTGCAGCCTGTGAGCATCCACCAGGGGCTCTGGATGAAAAGCCCCACTAAAATGATCAGACCACTGAGAGGGTTGTTGACAAACATCACCTGAGAGGTCCCTCGCAAGATCCAGTCCACCAACTGAACCATTAAGGGCTTGTCTGGAGGAGATCAAGGCAAAAAAAGGTTGAAAAGGCATCATTTCAGTAAAGCATAATCTCTGCAACTCCTTTCTGGGCACAGAACAGAGGTGAAATATTAACAGTTCTGTAAAACAAGTGCCTGATTTTTGTCTCTGCATATTTTGCATCTGGCACTTGAGAACTAATAGAGATGGACTGGGCACTGCTATAAAATTCATGGAGGGACAGAGAAACAAGTGATTTATTTATAGTGGTCAGAGACCAGTCAAAGGATTACTTGCGTGGTAGATCACTTTAGTTCTGCTATAAATTCAATAAGGAGACAGACTATTTTGGTGTATAATTCAAATGCAGAGGGGGACATTGGAAATATTTTATATGTATAGAGGAAAATTTGAAAAGGAAGCAATTTTGCCGTTTTAGGAAGAAAATCAGCAACCTTGAACATGCAGGTATGGTGTACATAGGAGATGAGGTCAAAGGCTTTTAGAAAGTATTTTGAGAGCTAAATAACTTAAATTAGAAAACAGTAATTACAGCTTAGACTGTACTCAGGGCAGACAGGCATTTCCAGAAGACAAAGAGTTATTGCTCTTTAGAGAAAGTTATTGAACCTGTGCAGAGTAAACAGACACCAGGCACAGGTACCTCTGGTGAGTGCAGGGGGAAGGTGGGATGAGGGCACTGCAGTAGCTTTTTGCTGCTGCAAAACTTGGTACTGCAAATTGACTTGAGTTTTTCTTCTGCCTCTCCTCTGGGAAAACTGCAACCATTTCTGAACTGCTGTGTGTTATTAAAAGATGATGCAAGGAGAATGGATGGAAAGGGGAGCTGCTTGCATGTACAAGATGTCGAGATGTTCGTGCAATGTGCATATGTAGCTTTCATCTTCTGCAAGATTTGAAATTAATTGTCTTAATTTGATTGTTCATTAGATGCAGCGTAAGGTGCTAGGGTATTTTCTGAATATGGGCAATGACTTATTCCTAAGAACTCCTTCCAGGCAGGGTTAAGGGGGAGGAATGAGGAGGAGGAGGAGGAGGAAGGTTTTCCTTAGAGGAAAATGATCAGGCTTGCCTGAACTAATTTTTATTAGTATTTGGTGTTGAGCTATGTAACAGGTATCAGCAATACTTTTAGTTTCAGACACAAGTATTAGCTGTGAAATTATTCAAATATAACCAGAGGACAGTGGCCAAAGCTTTCCAGAAAACTGAGTAAGAAAAGCTGTCTATGAAGCATGGACCACTGGAGTAAAGAGGAAGCAGAAGGAGATGTTCCCCTGTGTCTGGGGATCACACTGGCCTGGCTATAAATGGATATATCTTATTTCTCTCCCATTGCTGGAGGTGTACATCTAACAACCCTAGCCTCGACAGAGGATCCACAGTCTTACACAGCCTCTCAAACCCTGCTCCCCAGTAATTATGGGTAGCTTGGACTGTCTGGCCAGGCACTGCTCCTGTCTGGACAGTGAACCTTTGAGGTCAGCCTTGTCTTCCATCTTATGGCATTGTAACACCCTCAGTGCTTCTGGGCCCTGCTGTGTGAGACGTGATGCTAATGATGATGAAGTGTGAAAGATCTTAGGACTGTGCAGAATTTTGTCTGCTGCCATAGTGATGGCCAGAGGATGGAGTGAGATTGTCTTTCTGAGAGTGAAATAATTAAAGAACCAGAGTTTGCAATGAGCTTGGGCCATGCTGCTCTGCTCTGCCTCAGGGGGTGAAACACTTCACTGTAAGTACTGTTGGCAGTATGGACATCCCCAAACATATCCTTCTGCTTACTTTTCATCCATTCTCCATATTCTTTCATTTCTCCTGTGAGATACCCGAAACCATGACAGATCCTGTTTCTACTTCTCCACAGCACGTTCTGGGCTCTTGGCATCTTCTTCTTGTACAGCTCCCTCTCACTGGAATGTTTAGTCACAACGATCTCGCCAAGCTCCATCCTCTCTTGGGTGATGGTAAAGGGTAACTGTAAATCACAGAGACAGTGTGTTACAAAAGCCTTTCGGGTCGGGCTCTGACAGAACCCAGTGGTGATATCTTTTGTCCAAGGTGGGATGTTTATGGAGAAGGGATGTGCTGGATCCACAGCTGGGAGTGCTGTGTGCTGCAGTCCCGTCCTCTCAGGGATGGGAGCAGGCAGTGCCCTGCCACTGACATGGGGCTGTGGCACAAACACAGAGCTGCAGGAGGAAAGAGAGATGGGCCATGGGTGCTTTGCAGCATCTCACCCTTACTCCAGCTCCTGAAGCTGCCTGTGACAAGCTGCTGGTTGGACATGAGACATGACATCTGCCAAAAAAACTGAGTAGCACCTGTGTGCTGGCCATGCTTGCATGAGTGTAGCTACTCTGGCAGGTGCTGAAAAGGGAAGCCTGCTGAAGTTTGTCCAGCAGTGAGCTAGAGGCAAGCAATACAAATTTCCAGGACAGCAGTAGGGAGTAGGGGACAAGAAAATACAAGAGGAGAGGCTGAAGTGTGTGTCCTTTTTGATGTTATGAGTTGGTACTTTTGTGTATCACCAGGAATCTATGATGCTCCTCATTCCACATCTGCCTTTGATAGACCATCAAGAGCAACCTGGGGTAGCATCAAAGCATGGCAAAGAAATCAGCATCCACATGTGGCTTTTGATAAGGACAGGGCATTGGCTCAGGGCTGTGTGCTCCTTAGTTAGCAGGTGAATATTCAGCAGGAGTACGGTTTTATTAATCTTCTAATTACAGTTGTGGGATTTTGCTCATTAAAAAGTCTATTACCATATAAACCTTAAAGAGAAAATACACAAATACACTGCACTGCAGCCTAGCGAGCTACACTGCAGGTCACACCCTCAAAATTGCATCCCTGCTGCTGCCTGAGGGAGCCCGGCATCAGCTGTGGGATTTGCTCTGGCAGTTTCGATACGGCGTGGCCGGGTTTCTTCCAGGTGTTGCCCCGAAGTGGACTGCGCTGCCAAGGGCTTGCCCCCTGTTTTGTGGAATATGGGCACCATCTTCCGGTGGGAGCCTGTTTTTTGGGGGGCTCAGGAGAGGCTGGCTCTCTGCGCTGGAGCCTGTGGCAGCCAGCAGGGTGGGATGCTCGGCTGCAGGGAATGATGCTTCACAGAGGTGGCAGAAATACCTGCGGCTCTGAGAGCCCTCAGAAGAAGGTCCTGGAGCAGCAGAGGCTGCTTTCCCCGCGGCGCTGAGCGCTGTTCCCCGGTGCTCTGGCTCTCTCTGCCGGCAGCTCTTCCCCACGGCAGCGAGAGCCTCTGCGGGGACCGCACCGCTGGGCAGGGGCTGCACCGCCCAGGGGGGCTGCTGGGCGAAACCCGAGTGCCCAGCCCGCTTGTCTGAGCCCAGCGGAGGAGGAGGGTTATAGGAGGTTATAGAGAATGGTTTGGAATAATAATAAAAAACCAAAAATCAACAAACAAACAAACAAACAAACAAACAAACAAACAAACCCCAAAACCCCCCCCCAAAAAACCCCAAACAAACCAAACAACAACAACAACAAAAAAACCCAAAAAAACCCCAAAAAACAAAAAACAAAAACAAAAAAATCAACCAACCAACCAACCAAACAAACAAAAGACCAAAAAAAAAAACCAAACCAACAAAAAAACCCCTGAAACCCAAAAAACAAACAAAAACCAACCAACCAAACAGAAAAACAAACAAACAAAAAACCCCAAACTGCTTGTGCAAGGAATAGACACTCCCAAACCTTGAATCAGTTTAGGGGGGAAGGAACTTTAAAGCCCACCTCATTCCATCCTCTGCCGTGGGAAGGGACACAGGGTATTCCAAGCCCCGTCCAGCCTGGCCTTCGACACTGCCAGGGATCCAGGGGCAGCCACAACTTCTGTGAGCACCCTGCACCAGTCTCACAGCCAAGACCTTCTTTCTTATGTCTAACCTAAATCTCCCCTGTTTTAGTTTAAAATCATTCCCTGGGTGCTGTCCCTGCGGGCCTTGTCCCCAGGCCCTGCCCAGCTCTCCTGGAGCCCCTGCAGGCCCTGCCAGGGGCTCGCAGCTCTCCCTGGAGCCTTCTCTTGTGCAGCTGAGCACCCCCAGCTCTGCCAGGCTGGCTCCAGAGCACAGGGGCTCCAACCCTTATCCAGAGGGGCTTCATGGTTTCCTGGGGTTATTAACAGGGAGGTTTTGAAGTTCTGCAAAGCTGTGCTCGGTGCAGGAACAAACAACGAGCAAAAGAAGAGAGAGGGGTGGTTTTATTATCCTTCTTTGTTTTCTGATCTGCAATCTCATTCTGGCCAAAAGCTGAGTGCAGTTCCAGGTTTCAGTTTAAGGCAGCCTTGGTGGCTGTAATTTTTGGCTGTTCCTTGTGGCTAGCCAGGAAGACTTTGGTCTAGGGTACACTGAGCTGGATTTCCCCTTCTTCTCCCATGTGTCCTCTAGGCTGAGGGAATTTGCAGTGGTTAGATATTTACATCCCTCTGAGGTAGGAAGAGATCAGCTCTGGAAAGAAAAAACCTCCCCAAAACAGATAAAACCATAAATTTGTGCCTGGTTACATCCCATGAGCACTTAGGGCTTTGTAAAATGAATAATTTCCTCAGGTGTAGCAATGGACACCTTCAGGTGGAAGTCAGGCCATCTGAGCCCACAACTGCCAAAAGAAGGTCCCTGCTGTTCCCATAGACAGCTCAACATGGGTGCTCCAGTAAGACACCCAATAAGTTTTGGGAGGGACATGGGGTTTGAAGTCAAGAACAGACTCAAAGAAGATATTCCAGAGCAATGCCAGGCCAGAACCTGAGGTCGCTTTCCCTACAGAGGTTCACAGCTATATTTAGCAATTGTTTTGGTAACAGGGATAACTCTCTGGTGAACACCGAAACAGCCTGCCCAGGGCAGTGGGGGAGTCATCATCCCTAGAAAGTGATCAAAAGCTGTGAGTGTGGCACTTGGGGACATGGGCAGTGCTGGCCTTGGCAGTGCTGGGCTATTGTTGGACTTGATGATGTTGGAGTGCTTTTCCAACTTAAACAAGTCTATGCTTCTGTGATCCTATTCCATTTTATCTGCCTTTTTTTTTTTTATTTTTAATTTCCTCATATTTTTCCTGAAGTGTTTTCCAAAGGGTATCAAGGGCTGAGGTTGTAGGGGTGAGGAGTTACTTCAGAGGTGGGAGCTGCACTGGATCCATGTAAAGGAGATTGGAACATGTATTATGGTCTTGAAGTTTTAGGGAAGCATGAATCAGGAAAGGTGAATGGTCCCTTTGCTGTGAACAGTGACACCCCGAGCTGTGCAGTACAGCTGTTACCACCAGGGAGAATAAATGCCAAGGGGTTGTGCCTAAGACATCACAGCAGATGAAAAGCTTATGTTCATTTTAAAGCCCACCAGGAAAAATTACTTGAGGGTTTTACAAAGCAGAAACATGGCTTCAGAGCTCCTAAACCCTGTACTTACAAGATTGCACAGCTCAATTCCCTCTGAAACTGAGATGTGGGACCTGTATATTTTTTAAATTCTTGTCTTGCTCACATAATTTAACTGCCAGAGGTTAAGGGCAATGCCATCATATTAGACCCTTTTGCAGTCAATTCCTCTCTGTAGAGAGAAATTACCATCTCCAGAGAGTGATTGGTATATCTTTTTCCTAACATACCTAACTGAGTAGGGAAAAAAAAAAAAAAAAAAAAAAAAAAGGGTGTTCTGCGTCTCTTTTTCCACTGGCTGCAGAGGGAGCCTGATGGCTGAGCTTTTAGAGGGAGGAGGCAAGAAAAGTTCCAGCCTAAGAGACTTTGCCAAGGTCAACCTTGAATATTTTGGAAGTGGGATCTGTAGCTCCAGGTTAGTGCTTTTAAATCACTGAGCCATCAGCAACAGGCCTGTAATCTACATCAGGTTGGACACTGAAGTTCTGTGGCTAAGAAAAAAACCCTCCAAACTAACCTCTTTTTATATTCCTTTTTGCTTTCTTCTTATGAATTGGAGACCTGTCTCACCTTGGATGGAGCACACTCACCCTCCTCAGAGGGCAAAGCAGCTTGGGACGAAGCTGGAGGAGAAAGCTGAAGAATTGCCAAATTTTGGGGGAAAGAAGTAGTGGAAAAAAAAAAAAAGGAAAAAGAGATTTGGGTGTGCTCAAAGCCTCTGCAGTGCTGCAGTGGTGAGTCGTGGGGCTTTACATAAAAACAGCCCAAGGGGCTGCAACAGCTGGATGAGAACCTGGAAGGTTGTGATGGGCACAATGATCCCTGCGGGTTCACTTCACCCTAGAAAAAAACCCCACCATTTCCTTGCAGAGAACACCTGTCAGTCTGTCGATGGGCTGGTGCTCAGTGGTACAGGCTGCATGAATAACAGAGAAATCATTTGAACAATTATCTAATTAAGGCTAATGAGAGCCTGAATCACTTATAGCACACCTAGGGCTGATGAGCAATTCCTTGAGAAAGGGCCTTTTGTTAGCAAACACCGATTCATCAGCGTGGTAATGAGCAGTCCTGCTTGTTAAGAACATTTTCCAGGCTGCAGGGTAGTGCCAGGTGGTCGGGACTCACCTCTGGACCTACCTGTGCCTGCTCATCCCCCAGCAGACAGCTGCTGCAGCCTGCTTTTGAGGAGCAGGGGGCTGACAGCACAGAGAAGTGTGTTTTTAAAGCCTCCCAGATCAAGCTCTTTGGCTTGTGCTGCTAAAAAAACATTCCCAGCATACCACCATCAGAAAGCCTTCAGTAATCTGGTGGCCTCATGCAAATTAAAAAAAAAAAAAAAAAACAACCCCCAAAATAACAAAAAACACCAATTTTTTGGTTAGAACAGTGAGATGGTGTATGACCAGCGCGATGGGTGACGAGTAACACTTGAGCCAAATGTTCTACTGGGCTGCTGTTTGTGTTGGGAGCTTGGCCATGTGCTAAGGTACCTGAAGCCAAGCCTGGATAAATTATCTTTCTCCTTCTGTGAAAACACAGTCATCAGAAATGCATTGACTTCAAGGGACAAGGGCCTTGAAAAGAAACAGTTTGCAAAAGCACATTTCTCTCATAAGAAGCTATAAAGGAATAGAGAAGAAATACCATGTACAGCTAGAGGGAAAAACTTTGGGATGGTGATGGAACGCTTGGCTGAGTTGTAATGACTTTACCAAGTGAGGCTCTACCAGGGACCAACCTGTGATGCTGAAAGCAAATGAATAAAGCTGGGCATTTCAGAACAGTTGCTGAGGATGCATGCAGCACAATTTCTGACCATAGGTACAAAACCCTTACCTACAGACCTTTAAAATAAGAAAAAAAAAAAAAAAAAACAACCCAACAAAAAAGCAAATAAACAACCAGCCCCCCAAAAAAAGAAAAAAACAAAAACAAAACAAAAAAAAACTCCAAAAAAACCCCAAAACAAAACCAAACAAAAACAAACACCAAAAAGGGAAAAAAAGGTGCTCAAGTGACCTTTTTTTCCTATCACAGACATCAAATGAAGCCACACCCCATAGCAGTTCTATCATATCTTTACAAGCAGAACTACAACAATTAGCAATTGGGATAGTTTAATGGGGCTAAATATTCTTACATCCTTATTTAAATAATTGGCTTTTACAGTGTGGTCTTGGAGTCTCTCTGTGTCTTCCTTTCCCAGTCTCTGTAATGTAATGCAATACTTTGCTCCAAGGCAAAAGTTTACTACTTCTTCTTTCCCCCTCTGCTGCAGTATTGTCTCCCACTCTGCCAGTGGAGGCAGAGAGTTTATTTAATGGATTTTATTGGTGTCTGTGGTGGAAGCTGTGCTGACAGCATCTGTGTTTGGATTGTGTGTACGCCCACAGTCACACACACACACATGCACATGTGTGTAACTGTGAGGGAGGAGGCTTTGGCTTCCTTACCACAGGTCTGCTGAATGGTGCTGTTAGAAAGGGATTCACAGACTCATAAAAAGGTTTGCATTGGAAGGGACATGTTGTCCCACCCCCTGCCATGGGCAGGTATACCTTCCAGGCCTTGGACACTTCCAGGGATGGGGCTGCCACAGCTTCTCAGAGCAGACTCTGCCAGGGCCTCACCATGCTCACAGCGAAGAATTTATTTTTAATGTATTATCTAACTCTGGTTCTATTCCTCTTGACTCCCTATAACCATTTAAAGGCTTGTGTTATGTCCCCTCTTCATGGCTGGTGGTATCTTCACAGAATGATCAGTATAATCTCCAGGGAGATCACCCAGGTGTGTGGCACATGGGATGGGCTTTCTTCCAGAAGTGTCTGCCTCACCTTCGTAGTGACACAGAGAGACTGAGATGGGACCTAGGAGGGTTGGTGTGTGCAGCGTGAATGGCTGTACCTGAGCACCTTGCCTTGACTTCCAGTGAAGAGCTGGTCAATATATGCATCTAGAGCATGATTCATCCTCTCCCATCCTACACAGATGAATCATGTCCCAAACGCTGTCACATTTTCTGTCTATAATGGGAAAGACAGACAGCTCAGATGCACACAGCTGCACCACGTGTGCGCGGGGAGAGGCGTGATGAGTCTCAGCTAAATCACTGTCCTAAGCTTATTCAGGAAACCTGTAGCTCACCGGGATATCAAACAAGTACACCTTCATGTTTGAACCAAGGGCCTCATACATGAACAATTTTCAAAATGCTATCTGTTTTTTAATGATAAAAGTAGTCAGATCAGGTAGATATTTTAAGACACAAAAATCCTGTTTTCGTGCATGTGGTTCCTGTTATAAAACCAGAGGGGAAAACAAATAGAGAAAATATGAAATATAAAAACCATAGCTTCTAAACAGAATGTTTTTCAAAGGTTTCCATGAGGTGTTGGCTGTTCGGCAAAGCAGATTGTAAAACAATTTTACAAGCCACATTTATTCTAAGACTCCACTTATTGAAGTACAATTCAAACTCTTGTTCTGCCGGC
>VWZN01020578.1:120392-143648 GCA_013396955.1 Regulus satrapa | reverse complement strand
TTTTTTTCCTAATCCTTTGCAAATGGAAACAAAAAGGGTTTGCTTGTTTTAGGAATGGATTTAAGAAGCAGAGCAGTAAAAGTAAAAATAAGTAAAGGAAAAAGAAAACAGGTCAACAGACTAAAATGAGACTTTTGTTCCATTATTTTGCATCCTGCTGACACTGATTTACAGCTAGGACTAAATCTGTGGTGTGAAGCTGTGTGATGTCAAACACTCAACTAAAGTTGTGCCTCTGGATATTATGAGAAACCAGCCAGGTGACCTGACAGCTAGGAAGGGAGGTGCTGGATGTGTGTCCTGCCTTCAGAGAGAACCCAATATCCCTCCCTTCCCTAGAGTGTTATGGCCTTAGAGATGTGACCATCACCAGGACCAGCTTTTCCTCCAAGAGAGGGGATGGGGAAGTGCGAGATATCCTGTGAGACCCAGAGCAGGAATAGACCTGCAGATACATCAAGGAAAAGCCCTGCCAGTAGTGCTCATGGCTCACTGTGCCTTCCCTTTTCCACCTTTTTTCCTGCTTCTCTCTGCTGTTACCTGCCTTCAGCTCATGCTGCTCTTTCAGTTTGGACTAGAGCCTCATCTCCAGGCTGTATCAAAACCCTGCTGATTCCTTCATTGAATCATAAAGGTTGGAAAAGATCATTGAGCTCAAACTTTGACCAATCCCCACCTTGTCTCCCAGACCAGAATGCTGAGTACCACATCCAGGTTTTCCTTGGACGCCTCCAGGGGTGGGGAACTCCAATGTTTAGCAGCTCTTTCCATGAAGAATTGCTGTGTCCTCTTGTCCTGTCATATACTTCTACTTAGTATGGGATTTGGCCTGGTGACACACCTGCCTTGTGTCAGCACGTTCCTGAGTTTCACTTCAATGTGACCCCCTTGTCTTTCTCCTCCACACTGATCAGAGCTGCCTGTCTTCATTTTCAGAACTAGTCCCTGCTTCATCTCATCAGGAGGGAAAAATTAACTCCCACCCCCCATAACACTGCCTCTACTTGTCAGAAGTATTTCCAAAGATCCTCTCCTATGGTACAAAGCTTAGACATCCTAACACGAGCTCCAATGAAATTAATGCCTTCTTTAATACAGAGAGTAGTGAGGTGAGAGTAATACAGCAAGAAACTGGGCAATATCTCTGCTTTCTTATTAATTCACAGTGAAGTCTTGGGTAAGTCAGTTGCTGAATGTCTCTCAATCAATTCAGAGGTGACCTCTAAAATAAGAATAAATCCTTTTAATTCACTATAGTGATTCAGGGTCTTACTCTGTAAGGCTTGAGTGTGATGGACATGAGCAGCCAAATGTGAATGACTTTGGAGCTTCCAGAGAAATTACTGTTCTTTGTTGAGGGTTACCTTCTGCCAGGCTGAGATACTATAACTGATGGGTGTGAAAGAGAGTACAGGGAAGGAAATGTGCCTCAATGTGGAAGAAGGCAGATTTAATTTAATTTCTGCTGAAGGTGATTTTAGACAGCCTGTTCATGCTGCAGTAAGGTTGGAGGCAGCCTTGTGGTCGGTCTCAAAGGCTGGGGGGGGGTGTGAGCAAAAGGTCGTAGGGTTATTAACTCCTTCAGAGGGACAGTGGATAAGGGTAATGATTCCTGCTTCAGCAGCCCACCAGTCTGCAAGAGCTCAAAGAGGGGTTTGAACAAGGGAGTTTTCCTGGTTTTCCATGTGGCTGCTTAGGTGGTGCCATGTGGTTTTCTCACGCCAGGAAGCGTGAAGGGCAAGGCAGGGCTGTGGCACCCATGACTCCATCAGTGCTCTGCAGAGACAGGTGATTGGTGATCTGCAACACCTGCACCCCAAGACCAATGACTGATGTTACCATACACTGAGAAACCCTGTTTATTCCATGCAAAATTGCCTTGTTGTTAAACCATTAGGCTCTTCACCTGGCGTTGGATATTGGATATCCTGTACAAGCCTTGGGGAGTTGGCAAAACCCCTTCATTTTGGTGGGAAATATATTGCTGTTTTTTTCCTAGCCTAGTAGCAAAGCTTTGCTTGTAAATATTTTAACTGCAGGTACAATCACATGGTGACTGCTGTTCCTGGGCTGATCCAGCTGAATACTGGGCTCTCCTTAGCAATGCATGGCAAATCAGAGACTGTAAAGTGCTAGGTGCTGTTCACAGTGAATTAAAATGTCAGAGCACGGCCATTATTTGGTTAATCTTGGGACAAAGCACTCAACATTTTAATATGGAAACCGTAAAGGCATTTCTCCACGTAGTTCACATCGCTTGCTCTTTAATAGAAAGTTAATGGGGATTTTCTTTTTAGATAGCAACAATTTATCATGTGTTTCCCTGGTAACTACAACATCGTGAACCTTCCTTGAAAACTCCATTGGGATTCCTGCAATGTTTGTGAGCATAATGAATGGTAAAGTGTAAGGCAAACCCATTGAATCACTTTATTTTAAGTTCTGGCAGAGACATAATTTCCCACAGTTCATAAACATTTACAGAAAAAGGAGTTTACATGAAGAAAAACAGTTGTTTTTATCACTCAGATCAAAGAATACGTTTATCTGGATGTATGGATGCGTTTTCTGCCAGCTTTTGATAAACTCAGGTGACAATCTTTAAGAGGCTTCATAGACTAGCGCGGAACCTTTGAAGTCTGCAGCTTTGCTCACCTGCAAACGCAGACATCACTTCTGCTCTCTGTTCTGCGTGAGTCTGAAGTTTGCACTTCAAAGATTGTAAACGACAGGACAAATTTCCCGAGCTGCTGGCTCCAGACTTATTGGAATAAAATGCTAAAGTGTGGCATGTTGCAGGATACTCAGGAGCAGGTTGGATAGGGCTTAGAGCAACCTGGTCTGGCGGGAGGTGCCCCTTCCATGGCAGGGGGATTGTAACCGAAAGACTTTTAAGGTCCCTTCTAAATTAAACTTTTTCAAGGCTTCTCTAATTTGGGGTGTTGTCTCCATGCCTCTGTTGCACCTTATCTACTCCTGTGCCATGGGATTGGCATTTGTGCACTGGAGAAATAGCCTTATGCCTTTTTGAAATGCAGTGCAAGGGTTTCCCCTAATGTTAATGGTCTTTTCATCAGACCTAAGATGGGAGAGATGGAGAGGAGTGAGGGCTGCAGATAAAATCTTATGTGATAGAATCTGGCTGTCATCTCAGGTTTTATTTCTCTGTAGTTAATAAAACATCACTTATAGAAGATAGAGAAGGGTCATATACATCAGTCTCAGTGGAGCTGCTCTGGATTCTATTTGTTGTACATAAAAAATATTTCTAGTGCTGTTTGCAAATGGGGACTTGTTTACTGCAGGATGGAGAAGGGTTCCTCTTGCTCTTCATTTTGTGGAGAATTTTGAAGGGGTGTGCAGGGTAACCCCATTCATCTACAGAAGATTGTAACAAGAAAAAAAATTAAAATAGCTTTTTTTTTTTTAAATACATCTTTAAAATACTTCATTTTGCACTAATTGTTATTTAGAAGCTAGTATTACTTATCTGCAGTATCACATGTAAAAGTGCCCTGTGACTGTGAGTGTGGACATTACTGCCTCATTCTGAGGCTGCCAAGAGAGTTGTGCCAAGTGTTATTCAAAGTTCAGCCTTACCCACAGATACAGGTGGTGCCATCTCCTCTTCCCAAACATGTTTCTGTTAAAGAACTTCAACTAACACCAAAATCTGTCTCCTAACTTCTGGAGACTGACTGAGTTGCAGATTTAGAAACAGTTGCAGGGTTAAGATTTGTGAGCTTCAGCATAGCACACTCAGTGCATTGATTTTTTTTGGATTTGTATTGATTTTGAGGGCATTTTTTACTAGTTTCTCCTGGCTGTGGTGGCAGCTGGGGCCAGTGGACGCTCAGTCCACAGCTAGTGTTGGGAATGGGGTTAGTACCCGTTGTACAGGAGATAAATGAGACTAAAATCTATGTAATCATATATCTCAGGTGAAATGTCCATGTTTGTGAGGAAAGGGAAGACATTCAAAAAAGAAAGAGCATTTTGCCAGACCTCCTTCACTGTATTATTTGCAAGTGCGAGTGCCGTGAATTCCCCAGACAAGGCTTGGAGATGAGCTCAAATTGAGCTTCCAGAGAAAAAAGTTTGGAAATCCAGAGGGAGGTCAAGCTTTGGCTCTTCCAGAGGAGAGGAAGGGAGGGAGTGGAATATAGGGACCAGATTGGAGTCTGTGCAACAAGGAAGTGGAGATGAAATCATAGCCAATTTCTGCAATTAATACCTAGTTCTTCAAGTGGAAAACAGGTGGAAATGTGGTATTGGTGTCCCTGAGTAAGGTACTCCTAATTTCATCCTGTGTGTGTGAAAAACACTGAGTTCACTCTCATATCTGGGTGGGGGAATGAATTTGGGGATCATCTTTAGGCTGAGCAGGGTGCACTGCCTGAAGCTGGGAGGCAGAGGCAGGTGCAGAAGTGATTTAGAAGAACATGGAAGCAGGTATTAGGAATCTAAAATTTAAATTTATTAATTGAAGATTTTTTTAAATTAAAAAAAAATCAGAATGATGGAATTTGTTCAGGCCAGATATCTTCATGATCTGTACAGTTTGGGCTTTTGAAAAAATGTTCTATTGCTACTTTTTTTTAGTAGTAGGAGCATGTAAGAAGATAGAGTTCAGGTGAAATTATGAATATGAAATGATTTACTGCAGAATGATGGTTAGGGTTGAATTTTTTTCACCTCACAGAGAAAAGCTGTCTGCTGGTCTCAGTAGATTTGCCTGTCTTGCTCTGAATTTTTTCTCGGTATGTACTCCTGCCCTTAGATCAGGGATAACCTCTGTGAAGCCGGTGACTACAAAGCTACAGTTATTTCAAATTTGCAAGTCCTGTGATGGAGAATATTGATATCACTCTGAATACTTTAAACTCTGGCCTCTTGATGTGCTTTATGCCTTTTTAATTCTGTGTATTATTAGTACAGGGTTTTGGTTTTTTTTTAACAGGATTTGAAAGATGCATTGCAGAACCTCACTGCTGAACTTTGGCACAGCAGTGAAGGAAAATACAGAGTTTGCATCAGCTTGTTTTACTCACAGTAAATTTTCACCCTGAGGAATATGCCTTATCTGCAGCCAAGGTTAGGTTTAGCGCTGGGTTCTATTGTAATGCTCAAAATGCAACATTTTGTTTCAATGAAGGCTTCCAGCTATGTGGAGGAAACATCTAACTAGTGTGAGTTATTTAAATGCCACACTCTTAGTCTTGTGTGACCCTGAGTGCTTTCTGCATAGCCAGTTCTTGGGTAATATAGGATTTATGAGACTGAAGGAAGCTTAATGAGGCTTACAATATAAATTTGCCAGTTGTACTGAGTCCAGTGCAAAGGTTGGGATTAGTTTGGAGGTCATGAAAAGTTGATTTGGAAAGCCAGGGTATTGGCTGAAGCTTTCCTGATGTGAAGGGAAGAGCCAAGGGCTGCTTCCACTTGCTTTGAATCCCTTAGTCTGAACCTCATCTGAGGTGGGGTTGGACTCAGGGAGCACCCCAGGGTGCTTTCTGTGTACCAAAATACCTCTCCACAAGGCTGCTCAGGGATTTCCTCTGTTTCCAGGAAGAGCTGAAATGCTGTGGTGACATAGTCAGTGAAGGAAAACACTTTGAATAATTTTGCCCTTGACATTAGATATGACACCTCTGTGCCATGGTTGTGTTTTCCATGGCTACAGCACAAGTCAAATCCCATGGCTCATTCCCCTGCCCCACCATGAGTGAATACTTAGTTTTGCTCTATAAGAAAGGAAAAGGTTAGATCTCTTTCTCTCTTTGGATATAACAGAATAATTTTAGAGAGAAAGATGCCTTTTATTGCTAAAAAAGCAGTTTCAGGTCACTCCACTTCCAGAAGTAACAGCTGTGTTTAGCAGAGTACTTTGTCAGAAGAAAATAAAAAAAGATCAAATGCAGAAAGGGAAAATAAAAGAGTTACAGTCTGCATGTATTAAAGCCTAGTTTAGCTAAATTCAGTGATAATTTTTCAAAGGAGAAAAGTACTGCAATAAAACATTTATTGTGTTTTTGTGCTTGTTTTTATTCCTTTGAGAAAAATGAAACAGTTTTAAGACTCATTCTGTACTAATTTTTTTTTCTTAGTTTTTCAGTTCAAACATTAAACACAAAACAAACAAACAAAAAAAGTTATTCACACAGTTCTCATTATAGATTTTACTAGAGGAAAAAGTTTTAGCTTTCTGGATGGTCTGACCCATTCAAGAAGGCATAATTTACTTTAAATGGACATTGGCAAGGTCCTTAATAAGGATATGAATGATAAAGGAAAACCAGATACTTGGAATTGAAATGAGGGGAAAAAAAGAGAAATATCTGAGGTATAAAAAACCTAAAATACATGTGCTAGGAATAATTCATCTACATGACTTGTGCTCAGGCCCATTTGGTGGAGAATTGTTGAAGCCTGAGGCAGAAAAAAGGATGTTTGGGCAGCAGAAGCCAACTTGGAGGTTGTAAAGCAATTTGTTTCTATTTCCCCGCATCAATTTAAACAGTCAAATCAGCTTTACAGCTCTAAAAGAAACACAGTTGGGAGTTTATGTGAGTTCAGGATGGTGTAACTGAATGTTTTGGACATGGCAGGGAAAAGAGAAGAAACGTTTGCATCCAATTTGCCAGCAACCCTCTCAACTGACATATCAACAAGTTGGTTGGGGTAATAGGAGAGATAAGTATTTTAAGTTATAAAAGTTCAAGAAGCTGAGAACGTGGAAAAGGGAATTATTTCTGAAGTTCAGCAGTCATTCATAGCCAGATACACAGTGTAGTGTGAGGGGACCTTGGGCACTCCTGTTCCTGCCTTGTTCCCTGCCTTGTTCCTGTGCAAGGGACTTTTGACTCACTGGAGAATGGACATGCATGAGGCAGAGGACAAGCGACCTGTGGGCTGCATTCAGGCTGCCAAGATATCATCCAGCCTGGCAGCTACCTCTGCCTGCCTCCTGTCCCAGGCACAAGGAGCTGCTCCATCTCTGCTGGCAGCTGACCCCTGGCTGCTCCTGTCCTGGGATGCCACTCAGTCAGAAAAGACTTCCCTTGCTTTTCCAGCCAAAAATGGAAGAATGTCACGCTTGTTAACTGAGCTGGAAATGAGGGTGGCTGAAGGGAACATTGTTACTTTATCAGACCTGCATTAATTCCGTGCTTTTCTGCACTAATGTGAGTGAATACTTTGGCCCCAATGGGCTTGGTTGCCAACCAGGATCTGTCCGAGGCTCCACTTTTGTGACTCAAAGACATGAAGTCCCCGTTCAAGCCCTGATGAAGTCAGGGGACACATGGATTGCTCTGTTGTCCTCTCTGGATCAGGCATTGGAACAGGCCACCTACTAAGCTGAAGCTTTTTAGCTTTTCGTCAGTTTTAAAATAATTGATATGAATTGTGATAATGACTGGTTTTTAGATCTTGCCTTCGGCTATCCACAAAGCTGCTTAGAGAATTGCAATCTTTATATGACCATGGATATCTCAGCCGTGTCACTGAACTCAAGGGCAGCAAAACCTTCAGGGATTTATTAGCACAGAGAAATTCTTCCTACTTCTGAAAGCCCCTTAAAATATTTTATGCAGCATACACTTACTTATCCCTGGACATTCTGAACATGGTTCTTCCATTGTCTAAGGCCTCAGTCAGCTCAAGAAATAACCCTACCCTTGCTTTGAAAAAGTGCATGAAGCGCCTTGTTTTGTGTTTTACAGGTGGGGAGCCTAAGAGTAGGATCATTTAAGTCTGGCATGTTTGCTTGTGATTATGGAAATATCTGTAATCAAACATTTTAACAGTCAGTGCTATTTTCTAATCTGTGTGTGTGCAGTCTGATGTCTTTTGAAGGCAGCAGGAGGCAGGAAGGCCTCACAACAGGGAAAATTAAGCCAATTATCTCTGAGTAGATGTAAGGACTAAATTCCCCAATTTTAACCTACCACTTCAATACCTCTGTGATTCAGTCTTTCCTCTGCAGTGAAATGGGAATCACGCTGCTGGAAGCTTGGGGCAGGACCTCAGGGAGGGAGGTGAGGGTTTGAAAAGCTTTCCAGCCCTTTGCCTCTATTCTATAACCCCTTCCAGCACCACGGGAGGTGTCAGGCCATCACATGGATGGTGTGGGGATGATTTGCCACCCCAAGTAGGCCTTAGCTCTGATCCCAGGATCACAAAATGGTTTGGACCTCAGAGACCACCTCGTTCCACCTCGTGCTATGTCAGAGACACCTTCCACTAGGCCAGCTTACTCCAAGCCCTGTCCAGCCTGGCCTTGAACACTTCCAGGGATGGATTTGGCTTGTGGTGTGAGCCACCATGGCTAAACCCTCAGCTGTGGGTGATCCTACCAAGGGTGGGCTGATGAGTGTCAGTGCTTTCCTCCTGCCCTCTCAGACTGCCAGCCAAGATCCTTCCCATCGTTACTGACAGCATGTTTTGGCCATAAGCCCTGTCCTCCTGCAAGACTGCTGCTGGGTATAGAGTTTATTTCTGTATTGTGGCTGAAGTACCTGATGAAATTTGTAGGGGTCGGCACAGATAAGTATCCCACAAAAGCCCTGACACAGAAGTTGATGTGGGTTTAAACATCCAAGTAGTCTCATGTGAGAAATGGAGTTTCAGGGATTTTGGCATTGTCATTGGTTAAATAGATTTCAGGTCTTTATTATGCTATTGAAATACTTGAATCACCACTTCAACTAAATGAAAGCTTACTGGGTAAGCATATAATTGTTTTTCTTGCTACCTATTACTTGATTGGGGTTGAGTAAGGTTAACAAAAGCATTAAATTAATTTTCTTGTAAAGTTATGCATTATGAAGTAAGAGGTATAAAAGTTACATTATACATGGCAAATGTCTTGAGGGTTTGGTTTATAGACTTGTTTATATTTTTATTTTAATGATTATTGCATTCTTTGTGTCATTTCCACTTTTGAATCTCCATACTCATTACATTTTTATTATCTCTTTTATAAAATAAATGGCAGCAAACCAGGCAACTTTGTTCCTGAAATAAATAGATCCAAATATATTTCTCAATAAATTAAATGCTGTGGCTGCAAGACGGACTTTTCCAAAGTCACTAAGCTGAAGGCAAAGCCAATTAATTGCTGGCCTTTCATTTTTATGGACCAGGGCATGCAGCACATCCATCTGACTTGGCAGATTTGAAATTATCCAAGAGATAGCTGAACTACATTGAAAGTGAAATTAGTGCTCATGGAAGGCAGCAGATCGACAGCCCTAGAAATCAAATCCTTGTAAGCTGCATGCAAACCCCACTGAAGTAATTTTAAGCACTTCCTCTTCACTTCAGGGGGTTCTGGGTGAGAGCCTCTGCCTCATAGCATTTTCAGGGCCTAAGTGAACTTTAGCCACTGATTATCACTGTGGATTTTAACTGGTACATATTCCCAATCACATTGTGAGACCCATAGGTGTAGCTTGTACTTACTGGGAATCTTTCAAAGCACCGAACAGAAAGAGTGCCTACTGCAGAATCACATAATGGTTTGGGTTGGAAGGGACCTCAACGTTCATCTCATTCCAATCCCCTGCCATGGGCAGGCTCAATTCCCACTATCCCAGACTGCTCCTATTCAGCTTGGCCCTGAACACATCTCAGGAGCTGGAGATAGAAAATGGGAGTTTGATTTGTATATCTGCAGTACAAGTGAAGATTACTTTCATAATCTTGTGAGTGAGGGGGTCTAGAAAACATGTCTCATGGGGAGCATCTGAGGGAGCTGGAGGTGCTTAGTCTGGAGAAAAGGGGGGCTCAGGGGGAACCTTCTTACTCTCTACAACTCTCTATGACTGACAGGAGGGTGGAGTGAGGGAAGGGTCAGTCTCGGCTGCCACGTCTGAAGTGAAAGGATGAGAGGAAATGGCTCTCAGTTCTGCCAGAGGATGTTCAGGTATGTATTAGGAAAAAAAAAAAAATCACTGCAGGAGTGGTCAGGCATTGGAATAAGTTACCCAAGAAGGTGGTGGAGTCACCAGTAGAATTGTGCAAGGGGCATCTGGGTTTTAGGAGTGATTATGGTGGTGTTGGTTGATGGTGGGTCTATCTGGTCTTGACTCTTCCAACCTCTGTGTTGATTCTCTGATAAAATTAATTTGTACTTTTTAGTAATATGTGGCCTCTGTTCTCTGTAATTTTTTTTTAAAATAGATTTTGTTTTTAACAGCCTGTATTTTCTTAGTATCTGAAATGTATGTCTATGGAATTTTTTCCTTTGGCTCAAAACGACAATCTCCACTATATATACACAACAAGCTCCTCCTGGCTGCCACCCATAAATCCAATTTCTAAGCCCATAGACCAACCCTTTTGGTATCTAAGAACCAGCTGAGTTTCTCCCTGGGTATTTCCATGTGAAGTCTGTTCTAGAGCTTTGTCAAATTTGATGTTAATCAGTTCCTTCCTATTTTCTCTTGTTCTCCTAGTCTTGTTCCAGGCTGGGAAATTGGAGCCATGGTGGTGAGACTAATTGCCTTGTTAGGAATAAGTGAACTGAAGGAAATCAGCCCAGTGGTGTGAGCAATAACATTTGGTAGTCAGGCTCTAGTGTGCTGAGCTCCTGCCTGCTCAGCTGACCAGGTTTGCCTTGTATTGCATTCATGTTTTCACATGTTTGTCTGTATCAAACTTATCCTTTGTTCCGTGTTTCTATCCCAAACTCTCTTTGAGCAGAGCCATCTTTTTGGACTGATTAAGCAGAACATATGGCCTAGTGGATATATTAATAAGGGTTCCAAAAGGAACCCAATATGAATAGTAAGAATAATGTGAATAATACTGAAGATCATAAGCTTGTCATAACAGCTAAAATAAAACATATATCAAAAAAGAAAGATATAGTTAAACAACAGAACAATAATTTTTGTTTGTTTGTTTGTTTTTCTTTTTGATTACTGGTATTTATTTGCAAGTGGACAGGGAACTGTATTTTGAAAAAACTAGTATGTTACCTTATAAATTTTTTAAATGGAAATTTTAGGAAATAACTGGTGAACTGTTGCCCTGTTATTCCATGGCAAACACCCCTCCAATGCATAGTAAGCAGGATGCCAGAAATTATATGGTTGTTTTCAGCTTTTTTGTTGGAGTTTTGCCTTGGGCAGGAGGGAAGGATTTGGGATCTGGTGCCTTGTGTGGTGGACAAAGCATTTTATGGCATTTAAGCAATAAGCAAAATGTTTCTCTTTGCACACTCTTATTGCTGTTGGAGAGGGGGAAGAGAGATTGTGATCCAAAAGCCTCTTAAATGGTATTTGAAGTGATGAATAGCTGTGGGTATGGAAATGAGAATTCATAGAGCCATTGGCTACTGTCCTAAAGATAATGTTCTATCAAGTACTGTTGTTTGTACGGTGGTAAAATTTTCTGTGTTGGTCATGAAGCTGTGTAGACTGCTGTACACTGCATGATGCAGAACCAAGGTATAACCTTTCCAGAGGTAAGTAGGATCCTGGTTCCACAAAGAGACTTTAATCTAAATTTAAACCATGCAGGAGCAAGGAGAGAGCTTATTTACAGAAATGTATGTAAGCTGTTATTTTTTGGGAGACTTGCTGTTTATTCTACAATTATGGAGTCACAGAATGGTTTGGATTGGGAGGGGCCTTAAAGACTGTGCAGTTCCACGCCTCGGGCAGAGTCACTTTCCACTAGACCAGATTAGTCAGAAACCCATCCTGCCTGACCTAGAATGGAGTCTAGGAATCTCCAGGAATGGGGAGTCTGCAACCTTTTTTTTCCTGTCCCTGCGGGCCTTGTCCCCAGTCCCTGCCCAGCTCTCCTGGAGCCCCTGCAGGCCCCGCCAGGGGCTCGGAGCTCTCCCTGGAGCCTTCTCTTGTGCAGCTGAGCACCCCCAGCTCTGCCAGGCTGGCTCCAGCCCTGCCAGCAGCTCGATGGCCTCCTCTGGACTCACTCCAACAGCCTTTTGTATGTTTTGTTGTGTAAGTAAAGAATAATAGGGTTAAAGACCTTTGTGAGTTCTATGGATTGTGTTCCTCACTTCCATGACATCTTCAGAAACAACCTGTAAATCCACGAGGCTCTGGTATGAGCTGGCTCACATGGCTGGGGAATTTGGAAACCCTGGCATTGCAAGGCAGGATGTGACATTTGGTTGGAGATGGTAATGAGAACAGCAGGCATCCTCTGTCACCTCTCTTGTCACCCCTGGTTCATCTTCCCTCCTGTGTCAGGGGTTTTTGGAATAACAGGGACTCCAAGGCATGGACACTGGTCGCTGCCACCAAAGGTAGCCCTGCAAGAGATGTGTCCTGCTGAAAGGGTTGTGCGCCCTGTGGTGATAGGTGAACCAGCAAGGGCTGGGGTTCAAGTGTGGAGGCAAAGACAATGGCAAGAGCATACCAAATTTTATTTTCACTCAGCTTTCTCGCTGGATATCTGGTAAAATGTTCCCAGGCCATTTCTGACTGTTTCTTTTAAACAATCATCCTTGCTAGTAAATACATGCTTCCTGTAGCTGCCACTTTATATACCAAATTAGTAAAGCTTATTAAGGCCCCCATTATTTTGTTGCATGGTGGAGAATACAGGTGTTTTTCCACATAAAATGTTCACATGACACAGCAGGAGTAGCACTTTAAGCCTTAATGGCATGCACTTGGTTATCTAATTTTTGCACATTAATCCTCTCAAGATGTCTGTTAACACAAACCTCGCTAATTAGTGTTGCTTTAGTGTCTGCAAATGTATGATTGAGTTTTTTAAAAGGCAATTGGAAGACCACAGAGCATTGTATTATGAAGCATAATATCAATGGCATTTAAAGACATGTAAAATATCTTAGCTGGTATGTGATATGGAATTACACTGCAATCTAACCTCATCAACAAAAAGTCATATCTCTGATACACCCATTTTTGTTTATGCTCTTAGACAGTTACTGCTCTAGGAAGACTTTGGGAAGTGTCTTTATTTCAATGTGTTTTTGTAGAGAAAAAAGAATGGATTCTCACCCAAAACAGATGTCTAAAAAGACATGGAGGTCCAAAAAAGTTACTCTAGACTTCCTTTTGTAGTAAATAGTGATATACAGGCACCCACAGAAGGTAAATCATCAAATAAAATTCTAAGAGAATTCACATCTAACCTTTATACAAACACCAATGTTGAAACAAGATCAAGTTCAAAACTATTTATACCAAAAAAGTGAGTTCTTAGGGGACTTCAGGAATTCCTTTTCCCTTCTTATTTGGAATGGGAAATAGCAGACAGCCTCTTGTCTCTGTTTTGGCATATCTGAGGCCAGCAAATGTGTCAAACTTGCACTGTGATCCTGAAATTTAAGCCTTTATTTCCATTCCAAAGGGGTCTGGAATTTTAGAGTTACATGGACAAACTTCTGGATATTTGACTTGCAAAGCAATTTCTAGTCTTGAACTGATTTACTGCTTGCAATAACACTTTTCATCAGGAGATGTGAACCTAATTAACAAGTACCCAACCTCCATCTCTCTGCCATCTTCTGACAGCAAATGTACACAACAAAAATGGGAAACTTTGTACCAAAATTATGACGAGACATTAAAATATAAACACAGTTTCTAAACAAAACCTTAAAAAATTATCCCTGGATTTCATGGAGCAGAACTTGGTAGAGACCATGGACAGAACGGGATGCACATTATCACTGTTTTTGCTCAAAAAGTTTGGAGCTAAGACTCCTCTAGGCAATCTTAACCACAGACATACTACTTTAATCCTCCTGTTGGCAATATTGTCTTAAACCTCATGGCTTATTTATTGCAAGGTAGAGTTTTCACCAGAAGGACTGATTAACTGTTGGAGCAAACTACCAGGGAAGGCAGTGGATCCCTCTTCTCTTGAAGCCTTCATCTCAAAACTGGAAGTCAACATTGCTGTGCTCAATGCAGCAGCTACAGGATGAAGTTTACAGTCTGAAGTTTACAGTTTACATGGGCTGAATGTCCTGGCTGGCCTGAGCATTCATGAATCTCAGTGTTTCTAAAGCACCTACAGATCCTTGAACGAAAGACGCCGTTGGAAGTACAATGTATTTTGCGGGAGAGCTCCGTCTGCCTCACCCGGAGGTAAGGAAAACCTGCATGGGGAGCTCAGGTACAGCCACATTTCATTAAACTTATTACAACTTTCAGCCACGTGGGTGCCTAGACATAAATAAGCCAGGACAGGCCAGCTTTACTAAAATGCATATTTTTCCTCACTCTGACAGGCACGCAAGGGGCCGCAACTGGCCGTGTCTCGAGGACAATTTTAACAGCAAGACCTTTCTCCTCAGGGGACTGCTCTCACTTTTCCATTTAGAAGAGGAGAAAAGAAACTCAATCCTAAACATATGATGATTTTATTATGTGAAACCCAATAGGAAATGAAGTAAGAATATCAGGCTGCTTTCAGTTTCCTAGCAAGGGGTTTTGTTTTAAGTTGGAAGAGGGGCAGCTGTGTTGGATGCTTTCTTCCCTCTGCCTAAACATCAGGACCTCTTTAATTGTTGGGGGTCATTTTATGAGTTGTGTGCTGCAAAGACAGAGCAGCCTTGATAGGAACTCCTGAGCTTTGATGCAGGCTCTGCTAGGTTGGAGAGGAAGATTCAGCTGAAGAAGCAGAGGACAAGGGACTACAGCAGCTCCTGCTGTATCTTGGTGAGCACACAGGGATGGCTGAGAGTGTACGTGTGTACGTGTGTGTGTGTGTGTGTGTGTGTCTGTGAACACCATAAGCAAGCCAGCCAAATTCCATCTTCATGGACAGTTCAATGGAAAGTTAGCTCAAAAATGCAGTATATCATATTTCATGAATTTAATAGGGTTTTCATGATTTTACAAAGTGCTTCAACCAGACACTCATGGCTGGAGGCTGCACAGCAGGAGACCTAAAACACTGCATCTGTGTTTTTCAACTCTTGCCAGAATCCATTGAAT
Organism: Regulus satrapa; assembly: GCA_013396955.1. Lineage (NCBI taxonomy): Eukaryota > Metazoa > Chordata > Aves > Passeriformes > Regulidae > Regulus > Regulus satrapa. Next base: position 128,694 of record VWZN01020578.1, on the reverse strand, counting down.
TTGATCCGGAATGACTATGCATCTTTGGAATGTACATTCACTTTTCTCTTGCCTTATCCAAATAAAAGAGGGACATGGGGGGGTTGAGGGGGAGGGAGAAAAGAGTCCTATGAGAATTCCATATGGAAACACTAAACTAGCATTATAAAGGATTTCCTATAAACAAAATTACGGTCACAAATTTTGGACTGGGACCACATTTGAAACAAAGGGCCCTTTGTCTCCATCTTTTTAATATATTATTTTATCTATGTTAACACACACCTTTTTATTTTTTTATGGCAATAGATAAACAGATGTACATATATACACTCATGCAAAAATGAATGTATATACTAGTTTGAGGTCCAGTTGCAATCTCTCTTAATTTTTTTTCGATTGCAGAACTCCTAACAAGAGCAAACTTTAATCGTTGTGTGCACTAAATCCCTTGAAAATAAATATCCAGGGCAACTTCAAAAGCCCTTAATTAGAAGCACATGTGTGGTGTTACAAATTTCTGGCTGAGGCGGCTGAGTTGTAATTTAACGTTATGATCTGCCATAAATATTATCCATAATGAGCAGACTTCATGTTACACTTCTGTACGTCAGATAACTGCAATATTTTTTGTCTGCTTTTGTTCAATCACTGAACCTTAAGTGAAGTTTAAAATTAGAAGGAAAGGAAGAAAGAAAGAACCAGTTTTCCCACTGGGGAGCTGAATATTTCTGTCCTCGTAGCTGCAAAGAGAGCTATTGATTTTATTCTGTTTTCTTTGTTATAGTTTAAAAATGTGGTTAACAGATTATAACTTGGAGATGATGGGAGAAGGGGAAGGATAAGGTTTGGAAGTTGGTGAAATGATTGCTTTGTTTTGCATAACTTTCCAATAGAAGCTTCCTGAAATATTTTCTGTGCTCCCCACTACCAAAGAAAACCCCAAACCCCTATAAAGTAGTTTCTACATGAAAACCTAAACCATTTCTGCCCCTGTGTTGTACCAGAACCAAGTCTGTCACTCTGCAGAAACTTGATGGTGGGGACAAAATTTTCTGTGTTAATTTTAGGTGGTTTATGAAAGGGTTTTGCAGTCTTGGCACAGACTGAGCGTGATTATATGTGCATGTGTGTGTGTGTGTGTGCATGTGTGTGTAAGGAACGGGTAGTGAACCAGACAGTAAATTTACAGTGCAAATCTGCAGCTGTGGGGATTATTCACTGGTTGCTAAAATGTGTTTGAAAAAGTGCAGAAATAGCGTGGGGCTGCAGAACAAGTCCACAGCCTCATGACTTGTATAAAGAGGCAGTTTGGTTTGGACTTCGACCAAACACATGGGCTGTGTGGTTTTTGCCCTGAAGGGTGCCTTGGGACCCTGTACCTATTTAAAATGACAAGCCTTATCTGGTGTTTCTGACTTCAGGTATCTGAGTCTTGCCTTGGCAGGCTGTGCATGTGGGCACAGCCATATCTTATTGTTCAACCTGGAGAAGGCTCCAGGGTGACCTTACTGCAGCATTCAAGTGCTTAAAGGAGCCACAGGAGTGCTAGAAATGGACTTTGGACAAGAGCCTGCACAAGGAGGAATGGCTTGACACTGAAAAAAAGGCTGGGTTTGATGGGATATTGGGGAGGATTTCTTGGCTGTGGAGATGGTGAGGTCCTGGTACAGGTTTACCAGAGAAGCTGTAGGTGCCCCTGGATCCCTGGCAGTGTCCAAGGCCAGGTTGGATGGGGCTTGGAGAACCCTGGGACAGTGGAAGGTGACCCTGCCCATGGCAGGGGGTTGGAACTGGATCAGCTTTAAGGTGTCTTCCAACCCAAACCATTCTGTGATGATTCTGTGATTCTTACACCCTGAATGCAAGGCACAGGAGTGCTGCTGTCTCCTGGGATATCTCTCCTAGATAGAAGACATTGCGTGTCCTCAGCCTATGCTTCTTCCAGCAGAATGAGCACATCCTGCCTCTTTTCCCATCGTGCCAGCCTTTCCGTTGGAACTGTTTGGTTAAAAAAAACCCAAAAAACAAACCTGCAAGAGTGAGTAAAAATCTTAGTCCAAGTGCCTGGGGTGGGGACATGTCTCTATCGACTGCAGCTTCTTGACATAAAGTGTGGCTCCTGCAGCTACATGCTCGAGAATTCAGAGCAGGGAAGTGGTGAGCAGAGACACAAAAGTTCCAAGCTGCAGGCACCATGGGCCCAGATATAAAGCAAATAGATGGCTGGAAGCAGCATGCCCTGTGAGCATAGTAACAAGTGGTCAGGTGGCTGTGTTGTGCTAGTATCTGTCTGTTTGGCTTTGGCCAGACACTGGCTGCTGACACTGCTGCTGGGGAAAGACTGGGGTGTCTGGGATTATATATCTCCCAGGAGATGTCAGGCTCTCATAGGAATGGGAACTTTTTTTTTTTGTTTTGTTTTTGTTTGTGGCAGCAGGAGGAGCTGCAAATCCAGTTCTCTGGTATATCCCCCACAAGACTTTCTCTCTCAGCTTTGTCTCTCATTCCCAAAATGCCTGTATGCAATTTTTGCCTCTGCTGTTACAGAGCCTTAAGCTGGATCACATCCTATCAGTTCTCATAGCTCATATCAGATATAGCAATCTGCAAGACAAGTTTATTCCCTGTGCTACCTCCCCTCAGCCCAGCTGAGTTCACAGGGATGGATTTGTACACCTTCTTTCCCTCTTTAGGAAGTGCAGAGCAGAAGCGAGACTGTAAACCTTCCCGGTGACAGGTTATCTCCAGAAAGGTTTGCCAAATTACTTTATAAACTTCAGATATGTAGGGGAAAAGATAAAAGCTATAATGTTGCCCTTCAGAAGCCCATGATGGATGTGTTGCTCGGTCTCTGACTGTGTTGGATGTATCTGACCAAATCTTTCATTATGATGGTGGAAACAAAATACCTCTAATCTCCCCCTCCCCTTCCACTTCCATCTCGAGTTTCTGGAACCACAAGTGCCTAGACCTGGAGCGTCTGCTGTCAAGGTCTATCATGTTCATCTCCCAGAGATGATGGAAATGCCCATTTCTCTGTGACTTCCAGCATCAATCTGTAGTCTGGGAGGGTTCAGAGAGTGCTCGGACACCTGCAGAGCTGTGAGCGTATTTCTGAATACAATCAGCACTCAGAGTCATCTCCAGTAAAGCTTTTAGAGGCACATCCAGTAATTTGGGCAACTTACCAAATTTAAACCAATTTATATCGCTGGAGAAAAGTTTCCCAGTCCTTGTTTAAATGATATTTGACTTCACATTTTGCTTCCAGCCAGGGATCAAGAAGTTATTTGTAAGTATGAATCATTTCAGCGTTTCAGAGGAACCCCCTGAAGTCACCCACTGCCACCACCACCTCTGCCTGACCATGGAGCCAGAGGTGACTCCCCCAGCAAGGACTGGAGCCACATAACTCTGCTGGAAGAGGAACCTCTCTCCATTGTGACCTTATTTGCCACCAGTTATTTGGGTGTGTGGCATTCCAGGTGAGCATAGAAAAGCTGTGAAAGATGCTAAGAGATACTTAAAGTGAAGAAGTACTTTGTAATCAAGGTCAAACACTAGCAGTAAGTTTGAGCCAAATAAGGGCTCATAAGGGCAAATAAGAGCTTTGTGTGGCTATGCATTCTTTCATCTTGGTTTCTTCCTCTCTCTGTGGTTTACACTGATTTCCTCTTAAAGGCTTTGGGACACCCTTCAAACCAAGCAGCCTGGTAATGATGCTAAGGATGCTAATTCCTCCTTTTGTCTGGCTTGCATTCAGCTTTTCTTAACTTAAGCACAGTTCTCTGTCACACCCCAACGGACAAATATCCAGCTGAATGTGGTAGAGTACAGCTTGTCTGACCAGCTGTCCTGAGCCCCTCAAACTGCTAAAACACTGTGGTGTGAGGGGCGTGGGTCACCTTCGTGCCTGTGCAGGGGCAGATGGAAGGGAACTGCTGCCCCGGCTGCTCATTTTTCATTTATCTGTCGATAGATGGAGCTGAAGGAACAACGCAGAGCGTGCGAGTGAAGGCATACATGGGTGTGTTTGCTTTTTTTAGCGTGCCAGGAAGGGATTACACTTGTGAAATGAAAGAAGTGTAGCTGTGCGGTGAAGGGAGGGCGTGAGGGACACAAGGCTGCTGCAGAGAGTGATGGAGGAGAGATGGAAAAGGAATGGAGGCCATAGAAACCTACATCTGGGACAAAATACCTTTTCTCTTATCTACAGGCATCTCCAGAGTATATTCTGCATCTCATTCAATTTCTACACATACACCATCAAAATAGACTTTATTTTTCCTGGTAAATCTTGCACAGAATGAATTCTAGCATATGATTTTGCATATCTAGCTTAGATAAGACAATCACTCAAGTGTTTTGTGTCTCACAGATGTCCAGAGATGGTCTAGGACTCAGTTAAGGCAGGTCAGGTACATTTAAACTGTCCCTCTGACTAAATAAATCACCTTGTGAAAAAATCCTTAGTAGTCAGTGTAAATAAGGATTCTCATGTCATGGTTTGCTTAGTCTGCTAATCAAAACATGTAGCTCTGAGCACTTACCATTTAGTGCAGCTTATGAAAATCAAGCATCATTATTGCTGTCTGATACATTATCACCAGCAGCCATATAATGGGAAAAATGTTCCTGGGTTGAAATGAGTGCAATTTATGATTCTAAATTGTTATGTATAAAGAAAGAAGAGTGCAGCTGGATATTCATTAGACACATTCAATTTAATGTATTGAAAAGAGTAAAGAATATGTTTTAATTAATAAGCCAAGTGCACATGGCAATGGAATCTGTAAAGAGAGCCCACAGAGCTCTGCAGCTCTTACTGGGAAGTGAAATGGCAAAGCTGCTTCTTTCTCCAGAGTGAGGTGACCTGTATTCACCTGCAGACACAATTCACCTGCTTTGGTTCTCTCTGCTGTATTGCTACACTTAGAGGGTTTTGCCTCTCAGACCCATCAATGGTACAAAAGACATCATATGTTTTTATGCACCCCAGTGTTTGGAATTCTAATTTACAAATCCATTTCAGGAGGAAGACAGATAGCATATTCAAAAAATGAGGCCCTTTGGTGAAATTGCTTTCAATTTCAAAAAAAGCACTTAAGAAGGGTTAAAAAGACATTGAAAACATTGCAAGTGTTGCCTCTGTGCTGCAGTATTGGAAGGAATGAATAGGAAAAAAACAGGACATCTTCAAAAAGTGTGAAGTTTATGTCCCTAAATGACCTTCAAAACAAAACTGCATCTGACATTTCCCCCAAGAATTTGAAAATGTACTGAAGATATCAAGCAAATAATCTAATCCTCAAATTCTTGTGAGGTCTTCTTGAGAAGACCCAAAAATAGAAAAACAGTAGCATGAACAATTATTAAATTTACTCTTTGGAATGGAACTCTCATTCTAGCTCAAAAATCTTGTTGAAGAGATTTTTGGCACCTGACATTTACCAGGTTTGTTAGAAGCCAGGAAGTGAATCACCTTGGAAAATCTGAACAAAATTTTCTTGGCTGCCATCATGCAAAGGCAGATGAAATGTATTTCCAAAAAATAAGAAGTTTTTGATGTGATTCTTGATTCATACCAACTAGCATAAAATAAACCAGTATTTGCAGTTTTTAATTTAAATAGAATCTCCTTTACTCTTATTTAGTTGTTAATTTGTAATTTGATAGAGAGGGAGGCGGATGGGCTACGCTGTCATACCATTTATATTCATACCTTTTTCCCAAAAAATCCACAAGTCAGATGAGACCATTCCCAGTCACAGACTGGGATCTCTCACTGCCAGAGCCCACTGAGGGGGCCATATGCATCCCTCAGGGACGGACTGCAAAAGGTGAGGTCATTTCTCCTGAAAGGCTGTGGGTTAGACCCTCGTGGACTCCCTGCTGAAGGGAATAACCTCGATGAGCATGCCCTGCTTAACCTTTTAGAGGTTAAACCATGTCAAGAGAAGCTCAGCATGACCCATCCATGTGCACTTGGGCCCTGAAAACCAACTCTATCCTGGGCTGAGCCCCAGCATGGGCAGCAGGGCAGGGGGATTCTGCCCCTGTGCCCAGGTGAGAGCCCACCTGCAGAGCTGCCCCAGCCCTGGGGCCAACAGCACAAGGAAGGCGTGGAGCTGCTGGAGCCAGAGCAGAGGAGGCCCGGAGCTGCTGGCAGGGCTGGAGCCCCTGTGCTCTGGAGCCAGCCTGGCAGAGCTGGGGGTGCTCAGCTGCACAAGAGAAGGCTCCAGGGAGAGCTGCGAGCCCCTGGCAGGGCCTGCAGGGGCTCCAGGAGAGCTGGGCAGGGACTGGGGACAAGGCCCGCAGGGACAGCACCCAGGGAATGGCTCCCAGGGCCAGAGGGCAGGCACAGATGGCATCTTGGCAATGGGGAATTGCTGGCTGGGAGGGTGGGCAGGCCCTGGCCCAGGGTGCCCAGAGCAGCTGGGGCTGCCCCTGGATCCCTGGCAGTGCCCAAGGCCAGGCTGGACACTGGGCTTGGAATGCCCTGGGTCTGTGGGAGGTGTCCCAACACAAACCATTCTGTGATTTTAAGGAGAGTCCCAAACAGAAGCTCTGCTACTACAAGCAATGTGTGCACATATCTCCCATCTCTGAGTAATAACTGTAATGAGAAGCGGTGGCTTTTTAGCTAGGGCATAACTCTTTCATCATCGCATTTCAGCTGCAATGAACTAAGTATGTTTTAATTTGGGGGAGTAGCTGCTCCTTTCAACATCCTGACAGCGAACCCTGAGGGTGTCAGAATTACAGGGTGGACTGAGAGCCTTGCTGGGGCCTGGCCATGTTCACAGTGCTGCAAACACATGGCAGGGTCCCTCCACCCGGTGTGCTGTCTGTGCAGGGTGTCCTGCAGTGAAAGGGAGGGGTTGGTTGTACTTCCCTACACAGCTGAGAAACTACTTTGAAAGGCATCTGGGGAGAAACCACCTTCTCTGCAAATTAAATGAGTTTCTGGCCTGAATGAAAGCGTCTGGCCTAGTAGAGAGATGGGGAGCATACTCGGGTGAGAGACTTCCATGGGCAGGAAGAAGCAGCCACACACAGTCAGGGAGCCTGAACTCACCAGGGAAAAGTGGGATGATCTTGTCCTCTTGCAGAGTCGAGCCTGTCTGCTTCAGCCTGCAGTGTGTTGGTAACTGGGGATGGCTCCTGGTCACGTCTTCCTAAAGCAAAGAGATACAGGAGACTGAAATGCTGGAGAGCCNGGGCAGAATCCCCCCTGCCCTGCTGCCCAGCTGGGGCTCAGCCCAGGCACGGGGGGCTCAGCCTGGGCCAGGCCCAGCTCTCACCCTCAGCACCCCCAGCTCCTTCTCCCAGGGCTGCTCCCGCTGCTCATTCCCAGGCTGGATCGATCCCAGGAGCAGCTCCAGCTCTTGGCCTTGTTAAACCTCATGAGGTTCCCCTGGGCCACTCCTGCAGCCTGCCCAGGTCCCTCTGGTGCCAGCCCATCCTCCAGGTGTGCCAGCTGCACCTCTCGGCCTGGTGCCACCTGCAGATTGGCTGAGGATGCCCTTGATTCCCCTGTGTGTGTCATCAATGAAATATTCCATAACACTGCTGGCCATATGGACCCTGAGGGACACCACCTGTCCCTGAGCTCCACTGGCACCCTGAGCCATTGGCCACAACCCCCAGGTGCGAACATCCATCCATTTCCTAATCCCTCTAATAGTTCTTCAGGTTCATCTCAATTTAGAGAGAAAGATGTTATGGGGCATGGTATCAAAGGCTTTATAGGAGATCAGTAAATAAAAGGTCAATGTATTTATAGGGCAACACACCAAGAACTTGTGTAAGTTGTACTTCTCTACACAGCTGAGAAACTACTTTGAAAGGCATCTGGGGAGAAACCACCTTCTCTGCAAATTAAATGAGTTTCTGGCCTGAATGAAAGCATCTGGCCTAGGAGAGAGGTGGGGAGCAAAAAGGGAGGAAAAAACCTTTTAGAAGCACCAAGGGCCCATGGGATTAAGGACCCAGTTGCTGGCGCCATTTGGATGTCCTTGTAGCTCCCTTCCCAGGCAGTGAACAGAAAGCATCTCCTTTCTGCTGCACTTTAAAAAGACCTTCCAGAGTCAGCACAAAAACAAACACTTTGGTACCTCTGTGTACATCACACCCAGCCTGCACTCAGAGGAGATGTGGATTGCTGCCCAAATGCTCACCACTCACATTTCAACACAATGAAACAGACATATGCTTGTGTAAGGAATTTGTTTGCTTAGATGGCTCAGAAGAGTCACTGGTCTAAAAAGTCTCTAAAAGCCTTTTTTTTTTTTTCCTTTTTTTTTTTTTTTTTTTTAAT
>VWZN01020578.1:97788-118513 GCA_013396955.1 Regulus satrapa | reverse complement strand
TTTTTTTTTTTGTTTTTTTTTTTTTTTTTTTTGATGGAGACAGTGGTGCACAGGGTTATTCTTCAGGCTTGTTCACCCACATTTTCTTGTGTTGTCTGTGCACTCAACCTTTCATTAACTACTTATTTTATTTCTTTTCACGGATTGCCTGTTTTCTGTGGTTCATGATAGATTTTACAAAGCAGTCCTGTGGGGCAGCTCATGGCAGCAGGGAGATCTGTAGGTACCCACAGCTCTGGTCCTTCACTGTATGTTCTCAATGGCTTCAGGCTCTGAATCTAAAGTCAGAGGATGAGTTTCATCTATCCTAAGCTCCTCTAAATCTGCATGAGTATTTGTCTCAGGCTACTCATATCAGGGGAGTGACAAAGGCAGGGCAGGAGAGTTGGACGTGAGTTGGGACAGAAAAGCTCTGTGAAATGTGGGAGATGCAGGCAGTAACTACAACTTGGATTGCCACCTGACACTGAAATGTTCAAAGATGCACAATCTGCAGGCTCATATCAACTTCTACTTCCTGTCTCTCATTTTCCTTCTGTCCTCCTGCAGCAATAACCTGCCCTGGGGAACTGCCTCTTCTGCCTGTGCAGGGAGCTGGCCCAGGCTGCACCACCTGGCCATGGCTGTTTCCTCTCCCCTCTGTAGCTGCTGAAGACCTGGCAGCAGCTCTGTGGAGTGATGGGAGCCTGACAGAGGGGATGTGAACAGCTCACTCTTGATTGACAGCCCCTCCATGGAGAAGGCTGTCAGATTAATTATTTGTACTTCAGAAATCCCTGGAGATCCCATCACCACAGGGTGCTGTGAAACATGCCATGAAGTTCCAGTCCCCTTTCCCTGAAATGGCAATCTGTCTCTAAGAGGCAGCAGGTGGAATCAGCTTGTGGACACAAGTAAGGAAAGAAAAAAGGCTGTTTGAAGGGTTTGGGAAATACACAGAAACCAAAAGTGGTGTTTCCTTTTGGCTGATGATATCAGAGTTTCCTCAGTATTCTCTGAAAGTGGTGGTCACCATCAGCTGACCACCAGCCTGGGTCTTGTTCACTATTTGTGTGGGTTTGCTCCAGCCATAAGGTAGCAGAGAGCATTGTGTTGGATGAAGACCCAGAAATATCTAGTGCCTGCACTGCAGATGGTACTTCTGTTGATATAGAAATAAAGCTAAGTGCTATTACCATTATTATTATTATTATTATTATTATTATTATTATTATTATTAATTTCCAAAGCAGCTGTCAAAGCGAATTTGAGAAAAAGGACTTTTAAGGAGTGCTTACATGAGGAATTACTCATGGAAAATTCCTCTTCTGAACTTTTCCAATTTCATTAACAAAGGAATGTTTATACAGCAAAGCCCTGCACTAGACACTGACATTTCTAAGCATGAAATTGCTCTTGTAGCAGTTGAAATGAAGTTCATGCATCAGTTTCAGAGTAGGTACTAGATCTGGGTGGAACAAGGACCTTGTTGTGGCAACCTAGAGAGAAAAATATTCCTTGTGAGACAATGGGGCAAGCACTGAGACTATGAGTGACAGCATCTGAGCCTGAAAGCCTGAGTGAAAGTAGTTCCTTGATCAGACTATTTTCTACAGTCACCACTACTTAACAAGAATATGTAATGTTTCTTGCTTTGAGCAAATATTTGCAATCTCTGAAAGAGAGATAAATCATAAAATGATAGAATCATGGAATGATTTGGGCTGGTAAGGATCTTTAAAAGGGAAGGAGTTTTTAAAGATAATTCAGTTCCAACCCCTCTGCTGTGGGCAGAGACATTTTCCACTGTCCCAGGTGCCTCCAAGCCCCATCCAACCTGGCCTTGGACACTCTCAGGGATAGAGCATCTTCAGCTGCTCTGGGAAACCTGTGCCAGGGTCCCACCACCCTCACAGGGAAGAATTTCTTCCTAATATCATAATATCAATCTCACCCTGTCCCCTGATAGTATTTCCTCTTGTCATTTCCCCTCATATTAGCACTCCATGCACTTTCCAAAGTCCTTCTGCATCTCCCTCTCTTGTGGGGTTTCTGGACTGCCAGTGCACTTCAATGGATCATATTGAGCTTCTCATCCATTAAGACTCCCTAATCCTTCATCTCAGAGATTCTCCCAATCCATTCTCTGTCCAGCCTGTGTTTTGGATTTGCACACCAACCATGTGCAGAGCCTTGCACACGGCCTTGTTGAACTTCACCAGGTTCACACACGTCCAGCTCTCAGGGCTGCCGAGATCTAAGTATGTCATATTGTTTGTTACCAATAACAATTCAGTGTCTGCCTTGAGGCAGAGGTTTGTTCTATAGAGACCAGATTTCTGATAGACTTCCCTGCCTGTAATTGTGTCCTCATTAAACCTAGGCTAAAAACACCTTTATTTTCTTTTGTTTTCTTGGTTTTTCTGTTTCAGCCAATGCCAAAAACCCCTGCTCTCTCTCTATCCTTTTAAATTATCTTGTAAAAGCCAGCTAGCTTTAAGGACAGTCCTGTGTCATACATGGGCTCATGTTCTCTAAGGGATAGGTTTCTTTTATAATGTACCACATACTACTCCTGGAACTGATCAGTGATTTGAACTTTCATATCAACTTTCACTGAAGGATGATGAGAACATTCTGCAAACACAAGGACTCCTGTGCCCATTTTGCTAATGCATCATGGAGACTGAAGGGCTCACTGAAGCCACATGTCGATGCTGTCACGCATTTTTCAGCCTGGAGTTTCCATCTATTTCTGGTCTCCTATTATTTATCAGTTTCTAAAACTGACCTTGCCAAAGCATATTCAAATTTAACAAGAAGTGAAGAACTGGGTTACCTCATTTATTATAAAGACACTCTTCCCTGGGAAGGTGGGCAGGCCCTGGCCCAGGGTGCCCAGAGCAGCTGGGGCTGCCCCTGGATCCCTGGCAGTGCCCCAGACCAGGCTGGACACTGGGGCTGGAGCAGCCTGGGATGCTGGGAGGGGGCCCTGCCATGGCATGGGGTGAAATGGGATGACCTTTAATGTCCCTTCCAAACCATTCTGTAATTCTGATTTTATAACTATGGGTCATTTTGACTGAGATTTGGTGTGGAACACACAAAACCTGTTATTTCTACTAATCATGGCATATCATTCATGAGAGCAAAAAGGTTTAGCAAAGTTTTTGTTCACACTACTTGCAGAAAAAGGCAGGAAAGGATCTTCCAGAATGAAAAGCAGATAAATAGGCTTCAAGGGAAAAAAAATTCTCAAAATCACCTTCCTAAGAGAAACTTCAGAGACCCCCAAATATAGCTAACCTGATGCTAATGCTATGCAGAAAGAAAGCTTGGGCTGTGTCACCAAGGTACTCAGCAGTTATGAGGTGTATATTTTAGATCATGCAAGGAATTAAGCATGAAGATGTCATTTAATTATACATTTATACATTTATGCTCTTGCTTTTTTTTTTTTTTTTTTTTTTTTTTTTTTTTTTTTAAAGCAGACTGTTTGCTGAGCATTTACTTCTTTGAGTTAATGACAATAATTACATGAAAATCCATTTGGGCTTCTCAAGATGCTGAATTTGCAAACTGGCAATACAAATACTTTAATACTCATTTAAATACACTGTAATTGCACTTGATTCTAAGTAGTGGCATTTTAAAAGCTGTGTCATTTGTAAATATTAGATGTACCCCTCCCCCCCTTATTTGAACATCAATCCTTAGTGTATCTGGTTGATGTCAGTCTTGATAAATTATTCTGCTGAAAGAGCTGACCATAAAGAAGAACATTTTCCATTAAGAATTAATATATTCCCATGCCACAGGTCCTTGTGTAAGTGCAATACAATGGTCTGTATTGTCTCTCTGTCAGCACATCCATGTCTGATTTGTGGTTTACCTAGATCAAACAAAGTCCTGAGAAAATTGCAGTTTTGATACCTGTCATTTATTAGTAATATTTATATTACTAATGTATTACAATATTTGCACACTGGCAAGTGACACCTGCAGTCTGGTTAGCTGTCAGCTAGGCTCACAACATGAAAGAAAATAAATGACTTTTCCTCCTTATTGAATGAAAGGACAAAATTTTTGCTGCTTTTCCCTCAGCACTAGGGTTTTCCGAGGGGATTTCAAATGTCTCTCTGGTGGTTTGGTTTAGGATGGGCACAGTTTTCTGCAGCCCTGGGGAAAACTGCAGCAGTAGAAGTAGAGTCAAGCACAATTCCCCACATCTCAGGTCCTGACTCACACCTCTCTGCTCAGAAACTCACTGGGTATCGTGCCAAAAGTAGTTTGAGTTTTTCCCCTCACCTTCCTTTTGCCATGACAGACATCCTAGGACCTGATATACTGTGTGCATAGGAAGATGTCCTCCCTTCCAGGCTGAATGCAGCCTTGGAAATTTTAAACTTCCAATTTTTTGGCAATATTTTCATTTTCTTTATATTTCTTTTCTGTGTACCTAATTATTGTAAATGTGGACAACTGTTTTATTCCATATTTTCAAGGAACATTTTTTTGCTTATGTACACATTGTCTGTTTACATGTTTTGTGCCAACTTAAAAAATGTTTAAAAAAATGCATTTTCTTTCTCATTTGCATTTCAACCTGTTCAGAAAAGTTTAGTTGAATGATGCCTCACCTGTGGAAATGCTTTCACTCGAGTGCTAACAATTTTCAAATGTTGCTTGGCATTAATTAGATTTTGTTTCAGAAGGGTACCAAAGCAAGGTTCCTATGAAGCCTTTACTAATTTATTTGATTATTCTCTGTTTTGATTTTTCTAGTTTTGTATTGGATGACGATGCAAAAGCCCAAGAGAATGTGACGCAAAACATTCCATTTTCCAGGAAACAGTTTTTTCATTATTTCTGTGAGGCTTGAATGAAGCCAGAAACAGAAACAGAAGACAGCTGAGAAGTTAAATGTTTTGCAATTTACCTTATGTAGAAAGAGAAAAATGAGAGCTACCTATGAGGTCAGGCCAACTAAAAGAGAGCTTTGTAACAAACATTGTCTGAAGATAAAGTTGATTTTCAGTCAGCCCAAGGATCCTACATTTTCTATTCTATTATGTTAATAGATATGGGAGCGAAATATTTTATCTCTTTCTCTTTCAGACTTCTATTTTTCTCCTTTCCCACATAGGATTTTTTTCTTTCAGTGATCATTAGCCTCCTCATTTGGATAGTGTCTTGGACTTTCATTCTACATATTTGAGAGCAAACCATAGTCTGCAGTCAGCCTTGCTTGCATACAGCTGAAGACCCATCAGATATTTTGTTGATAGAAAGTGCACTCTCTGTATGATTCGAATCCCCCAAAATTTCTTGTTGTGTAAGGCAGCTGAAACCACTCCGGTTCCAAAATTCTGTTTAATCTAAATAAATCTGTTTAGCAATTAAAGTAAGCAAAAATGTGTGTTGCATGGAAAATTTTGCCCAACAATCTATCAACCCTTGCACATATCTCAGTGTTTTTATTGAAGTTCATCTGCCCTAACTCAGAGATCTCTAAAGGAGATCTGAAGAGGAATAAGTGAAGAACTATCCTAGGTGGGAGAAGTATTGATATGGTAGGTTTCAAGACGTATTCTTAAGTTCAGATTTGCATAACTGCATAATCTTTGTGTATCTGTTGCAAATACAGAAAGTAGGTGTACACCTTCTGTTAACAGTTATTGCAGTTTGGCACAGAAGCTCATTTCTCTCTGGATGTTTATGCATGTGCACCACACACCCAGAAAAGTGTCCAGATATTCCTCTGCCCCACATTTCCCCATTCTTTATTCTAAAAAGAGAGTTTTCTGAAAGACTGGTTATTTTAGCAAAAATCAAACACACTGATGTGACATGCTGATACCCCACATATTGGGAAGAAAGAGAGGATATGCCTTTCAGTGAGAACTCTTTTGGTAAACTCACATGCTTGAATGATTAAACCCAAGGATTAAAATATCTTTTACAATGTGTAATTTTTTCTTCCTTTCTCTCAATAACTTTAACACAGGAAGGGAGGACAGAGGAAGAGAGAGAAATAAGCTTATGTTCTTAACTTTCCTAACCCATATTCCATTCCAGAACTATAAGATGTGATAAAGATAGGTAAGCAGATTAATTTAGCAGACTTCCAGACTTCTGATGCAAAAGAGGGAGGCAGAAACATTTTATCATTTCTGACATATGGAGCATGTAGTTCTGACTGCAGTATGGAATGTATGATCAAAGTCATGTTTTCAATAGATTCCAGGAACATTTTTAGCCTTAAAGTCATTAGTAAACTTCAATTTAGGAGGTGAACCCTAAAACCTTAATTTGGACAAAGCACTCCTACTTGGGAGAATAGCAACTCACTCACAGGTCAAAACTTAATATAATTTTTGAACCAGGCAGCTCAATGTCTTGGAGAAAATGACTAAAAAATACTTAGAAAATACCTTCAAGGTATGAAGATGAAATTGAGAGCTAAGCAGAGGGAAAATAAGTACTAAGGCTTTCAAAGAAAATTGAAGCTTTGGAGAGCCTTCAACTATTTTGATTTATATTTAAACATTTTAGAGATTGGAGCTTTGATTAGCTGAGACCCTCTCCAATTCCCCTTCAGCTCTGATTTATGGGCAAGCTGAATCTCAGTAAAATGAAAGCTAAATGAGGTGTTCTTTAAAATTACCTTTGAACACTTAAAGAAGGTAAAGAAGAGGCCAGCTTGGTTGTTGCTGACATGAAGGAGAATGGGATATGAGGGTGAGTGTTTTTAGGATCTGAAGTATTTTGAATACTGGGAAGGGGGAAGGATTGAAAGAACAGGATGTCAGGGTGTTTCTAATTGTGACATGTGATAGCAGTTATATATACATCACTTTTGACTGGGAGATGCATGAAACTAGACTTGTTAGCACAAACAAGGCTGTTTGTGCATATGTAATATGGAATTTGGTGGGGTTTTTTGGTGTTTATTTTTTGTTGGGAAGAATTTTTTTTCTCGGTTTACTGAAGAAATGGCCTCCTCATTTTGCTGTTTACAGTGGATTGACTCAGCCATTCCGAGGTTATTCTAATAGAAATTTTGTCACTCCCAGGAAGCATCTACACACCTGCAGGTGAAACTTTTGCAGGGATGGTTCATGGGGAATGACCCCAGTGGCTCAGCATAGAGTAACAGAATGGTTTGGGTTGGAAAGGAACTTGAGGATAATCTTGTTCTCAGCTCTCTGTCATAAGCAGGAACACCTTCCACCATCCCAGGCTGCTCCAGCCCCAGTGTCCAGCCTGGCCTTGGGCACTGCCAGAGATCCAAGGGCAGCCCCAGCTGCTCTGGGCACCCTGGGCCAGGGCCTGCCCACCCTCCCAGCCAGCAATTCCCCATTGCCAAGATGCCATCTGTGCCTGCCCTCTGGCCCTGGGAGCCATTCCCTGGGTGCTGTCCCTGCGGGCCTTGTCCCCAGTCTCTGCCCAGCTCTCCTAGAACTCTTTAAGATATCCTTTACTTCAGGCTGGGCAACTCCAACTCTCTCAACCTGTCTTCCCTAAGAGAGGTGCTCCAGCCCTCTGGTAATTTTTCTGGCAATCATCCTGGAACACCATCCTCTAATACTATGGTGGAAAGGAAAAGTTCTGTGCATGACCATAATTTTCCCAGTTCTCTTCAGTTTTTGCTTTTTGCATTGTCATTCTGTCTAATAGAGAAGAAAACTACCAATTAGCACCCACATTATCAGAAGCCAGCCAGAAATTGCTAGAAGTGCCCCTTAAGGCAATATCCAGGACTGCAAATATTCTCTGTCCTGCTCTCTTCACAGCTGCTGGCATAGGAACTGTCTCTGCTCAAGGATGTGCACTGTGTGACAGTGGCACACAAGGGGTCAGAGTCCCACCCCACCAAGCTGCTGCAGTTGTCTCATCCCTGTAAGAAAAATATCAGGTGCAGAGGAAATTGCACATGACAGTTGTTAGAAAACATGTCTCTTAAATGAAGTAAGGAATGTGTCATAAGCAGATGATCCCTGTGAGAGTGGTAGCTGCCAAAATCGTGAGTTAGGTCATGATGTTTGCAGAAGATTTTAATATTTTGCAGCTGGAATGTGCATACAATGACATATTCCCACCCCACATTCTTGCTGAGTTTGAAGGCATGGATACAAATTATTACTGACTGGCTCAAAAACTTCCTTGCAGATACCATGGATTTGCTTCTTGACAGCCTTTATCATGGCAAGACGAACTGTTGAGGTATTCTGAGTGCAAAAGATTGAGTCTGACTGTGGGGGAATGTTTAAGTTTTCCTAGTTAGTTAAAACAGCCGTAGGGCATCTTGGATTGGGTTCAGCTTCATAGCTTGGACACAGATCTCAGTTATCCTCTATTCTTGGCACTGGTCTTTGCTTGCCTGACAGCCTAGTGATGGGAATCCAGGATCTTCGACTGTATAAATCTGTTCCTACATAGGTGTCACCTCATTCTGCAGTTGCGTGTTCAGCATTCAAGCATTTCCCTTGGTCGTTTCTCACTGACAACTGTTTCTTCCCAGCGGGGAGCAGATGAGCCATGGCAAGCTATTATCACTCCTCTAAGGCGATGTCGAGTCAGCCCCGACATCAGTCCCAAAGATAACTCTGGTCTTGTGCAGTCAGTGGCTTGGATCTTTTCCTATTTGCCGGAATATTGTCCCAGCAAGGCAGTTTCACCCTTATCAACACAAATAGCTCACATGCATCCCCTGGGACACACACATGGGTGGGTAGAGGCCTTCTTCTGATATCTCCTGCATTCCTTGCAGGGTTTTTATTCCAGACACATGCAACGATTTTGATGCCACTGATGTGGCTGTTTGCAGCCAGTTTGAGAGAACCACTGTCGGCTGAGGCACATAGTTGTTATTTGTGTAACTACTGGCATCAAGCAATCACTTAAATGGTGCTGCTTCTGGAATTAGCCAGATTCCCAGAGTTTCTCATCTTTATTCTTGAGATATTTGGCTTCCCCTGTCTCCCTAATCACTTTCTCACGTGTTAAGTTGGGGTTGAGCCCTTCTGATGCAACTCTTTCATGCACGAGCCATAAAGTCACAGGGTTTCATCATGCTTCCAGACAGAGAAATGGCAGCTTCTTAGGAGAATTGCATTGGGACTGGAAACTCAGGGCAGAAGTTTCCCCTCTCCAGCAAAGGCCCTAAGGTCACCAGAGCTTCTTGCCTGTCTGAATAAGACCCATAGGTGAACCAAAAAAAAGGAGTTTGAGTAGAGGAAAAAGGTCTGTGCAGGCATGCAATATCCAGTCACAGCAGATGAAGCTGCTAATCCTGCTGTCTCTGAACGTCAGGTACCACTGGTGCTTCCTTTGGAGACACCTCAGTGTTGGGGATGTCTTGTGAACGGTCTCACAGGGGGTGCTGCAGGGGAGAACACTGAAAGTGGTGGTGGGGCCACCTGCAAAGGGCAACACACAGACACCCTCACCCCTGCCTGCCACCCTCTGTCATGCACGGAGGCTAAACAGATGTCTCACTTCCCCCCAAAATGGGATTGCTTATTTATTTCCAAAGACAGAATAGGCAATTAAAGGGTTGCAAAGACAGGATGGACACCATCAGTTTGTGGCTGGAGGATATGAGCTGGGGGGTATTCTGTGGCTTAAGTTGTCATGCTATAAGCACACCTGCAGGATTAATGGAAAAAAAATTAATATCAAGGAAGGGTTCTCAAGCAGTGCAGAGGTTTTAAGGAGAAAGTTGTGCATTTCTTTGTCCGTCAGGTCCACTACTAACCTTGTCTATCTGCACTCATTCTCACTTAGCTAACAGCTATTCAGCAAAGAATTTGGCAATGTTTAAAACCATCCTGGTTCAGCAATGCAGAGAGGTAAGTGTTCCATACGAAATATGTACTGAAATCCTTCTCTTTGCCAACCTGACCTCTGCATCCAAATTCTAGCCAAAACTGAATGGATGACAGGGACATTGGTCAGAGTGGTATCACAGCTTGAATGTGTGCAACAACTGCAATTTGAACATTGGAGCTGAACCTAATCTTTGATGCGGGTGCAAAATCACCATCCTTCAACTATGAAACCACCTTTAGTGGAGCTTTACTAGTCAGGATTTATGACCAGTTTTATGCATGAAAAAAAACCAGAGTGATTTCTAAGAGTCTCTATTGCATTCACACTGAGTTAACACAATGGAAGCTGTTAAATTGATAAAAAAGAGATGCCTCATATCTGATCCTATGTGCAATTTCAGATATTTACTGTGTGAAGCTGGAATGTCTGGATGTGTGGAACAAGGCTGCTACTGCAGCTTATTACTACCTGATAGTGAGGGACAAAGAGAGGACATGAAATGGATGTATGCAGGCACAAAATCTGAAAGCTTACAGTTTTGCAAAAATAAAAAAGTTTAATCAGTGTAAATTGCTGTGGGAGTACCAAGCTTAAAAGACTGAAAATTTATTCCCACTTAATTTAGAAATATTCTGGTGAACTCACAGTTATTTTTTAATAACTCCATGCCTGCTGGAGTCCAAAGAAGTCTCGCCACTAATTTTAGTGTGAGCAGAATGTTGCTGAGTAATTCTAAAACACCACCCTCCTCTCAAATTCAAGTTGTCCAAATTAAGTCAGCACATTTCAGATCTTTCTTTTCCTTGTTGATCCCTGTCCTGAAAGATATAATCTCCCACAATGTGCTGCTTGAAAACAGAAGGAATCAAATGGCGTAAGGATGGTGAAATCCTATTTTCCGAGTCCAGGCTATCAAAGATTAGGTGCACACTCAATGTCAGCTATTTACATATCAGACTTTTCCTATGATGGCTACAATCACCTTCAGACTACACCCTTCTATTGAGAGGGAACTACAAATTTAAGATTTTCCAACAAGTAGTTCATAAACAGAAAACATATGCAGACCTATTACTTATCTTCTGATATGTATGGTTACTATATTCTATATAATATGTATATATGAATTATATGGCTGTGTTCTGATATATATATATTTACTGTTCAGCCCTGAATCAGAGGAATAAGCAATACATTCCTCCACCCACGACCATCTCATCTTCATGCAGCAGCTACAAAATGCCCCAAAAATCCCAGTTTGAGCACTAGCCACCACTCCCTGGTGTGGTTTAAAGTTGTATGACAAAAAAAAACTCTGATGTGATGGCCTGGGTCATGATGTCATTGTTGCATGCCAATTATAACAATAAAGTAGCAACAGCTAAACATTATCCAATGGCTGCACTAGGAATAGGTTGACTGAAATGTAATGACTATGCATCATCATTAGAGAGCTGCTGAGTCTCAGAGAATCTCTTCTAATGAACAATTGGATAATCACCAGCAAACGATGACTTTTGCAATTGAATCTAAAAGATGAACTCATTGATACCATTGGATTATTAGGAGCTTATGTATTGATGTTCAATCATTTTAATAGATGTGCTTTCCTTATTGTAGAATATGACAGTAAAAGTGCTGTGAATAGTAATTTCCTAATAATAACCCTAATGATGCTAACAATACCATAATCTTATTTAATCTAATTTAAATAGACAGAAAAAAAAGGCCTACTTAGAACCACTCATCTTTTGTTGGTGGAAATATTCTCAATATAAAAATTACATTTCTTTCCAACTCCTTTGGCACACAGAAATCAAAGCCACTCACCAGTTACAAATCAGGCAGGAGTCCCAAAACTGTAAAATCTTTAGGGAAGTACTAATGTGTTGTGTTTAATAAGGATGTATTTAAGCATCTGTTCACAGACTTTGCTGAACTGAGCTTTCTCAGGCTTTTGGGCAGGGACTCAGTTCTAAATGAGATTAATTTTGCCTCCATGTTGGGATGTCTATTATTATCTGAGTCAATTTAGTCTGTAATGAAGGCTCAGCAAGTGATTGCATGAGTTAACAGAGAAAAAGACAGTGTAGATGAAGGCACATGGCAAAGACACAGCTGAAATCAACTGTCTGGCACACCAAACTCTCAGCATATAGTAATAATATTTATTAAGCCATATCAGAAAGAAGTCCTCTGAGAGCATGTCACCCATGCATGTACTTGCCTCAAAAGTGTTTAAAATAAATTCCATCATCAAATATTTTCGTTTGGGTCCACCTTGAATTTGTAATACTTTTGCTACATGTATAAACACTGAAGATTTGACAGAGGTAATCCCATAACGGAAGAATTAAAAGCAACTCCTTTTCTGTTGCTAGCCCTGTTTAATCTTTGTGTTATATACATGGTTTTGTATTTCAGTCATATATTCCTTCGTGCAAACAAAGTCAGGATTTCTGTGTTTTGCAGAGCTGACGTGTCCCTGGGAATAAGGGCTGGATTCTCTCGTGGTTAACACTTCACTCTGCGAGAGAACTTCTGGCTGCAAAATTTTTATTGGTGGCAAAAAGTGAGACAGGAGAAACAAAATCTGAATTCTGGATTATTTGTGAGGCTGACAGACATGCTAAAAATACCTTTCCTGCTCAGCAACACAGATGAATGGTCAAATAAACAAGGCAGTTGCCATTTTCTCTGAGAAAGTCCATTTTCAGAATCAAAAAGTAAGTTCAAAGCAAGCAAGTTTTACAAGGCAGGGTAAAATGCCATGTTTGCTGAAAAATTCACTGTTGCTGAGGCAGAGGTGTCCTGCAGGAGACACCACAAGTGGACTCAGTGGTGATGATTGTGTGTGGATAAAAATGGGATGGGGTAATTACAGGAAGAAAAGTGAGGAATAGTGCTGAGATCCTGAGGTAACTCAGCCCCAAATCCCCCCCTTTTCTTTCCTATCTGAGCTCCTAATCGTTCTCCCAGAGGCAGGCTCAAGACTGTTAATGCCAGAGAGACCTGGACCTGGGGGAGTTTGTGCTTTGTCAGTATCCAGGCAGGGTGAGATCTGGCTGTGTTCTTTTACACTGAAGGAGATGAAATGCTAAGTATTCCCAGCTGGAAACCTTTTACAGGGGGAAAGGAAGGAGGAACACTACCCTTTTCCCCATGAAGAAACCCTTTTTCAACCAAGTAATTTTGGAAATAGGCAGGTGTATTATAAATCTCCACAATGCTACTTCTCTGGACAATAGCACAGAATATGCAATCTTCTCACAGAAAGCCAACAGCTTTGTCACTCTCAGTTTTTCAGCATTTGCCTGCCCACCAGCCTCAGCATCAAATGAGGAATGTGCAGGAGAGGACTGCAGTGCAGCTACCAGGTTAGATGACCATGCTCAGGTAAATCCTGTTCAGCTCTCCTTAAAGGTGGCTCCCAAAATCGCTGGGGGCAGCTCCAAGCTTGCTCTGACTTGTGCTGCCTGTTTTGCCTGGTGTCAGTGCCCAAGAGGATGAGCAGGGTGTGAAGGTGCCTTGGGCCATGCCTCAAGTGTTTGGAGCGTGGTGGTGATGGGACCTGCCACTGCAGAGTCCCCCTGTGAGCACCTCCCTCCCAGGAGAGTTTAAACAAACCACGGGATGATCCTGCTGCTCAGTTTATCCCTGGGAGCACAGGGATTCAGGTATTCCCAAGTGTTTTTGCTCCTGCAGGGTGCAGTGGAGAGGAATGTGCTCCTCTGGGATGCCCTTACGATCCCAGGGAGACAGACTGACAGAGTGTTAAAAATAAAATTAAAGGAAGAGCTGCAAATGACAGGAAAGTTGAAGACAGGACTTTCAGAGAACACAGTTTGTCAGGAAGACAGCTGCTTTTTATAGCATGCCTGGCATGGCTGATGGCAGAGACATTTGACATTTCTCTCTGATTGAGTGGCAGGTGGGGAGAAGGCAGCCAGAGATACCGTAAGCAAATCACTTGGGAAGTGGAATTAGAAAGGGACAGCATTTGGGAAAAGTTGTGCAGCTTTGGCTGGACTCCTTGGCTAATTTGCAGTGTTTGAAGGGCAGGATCCAAAGTCCCTTGACATCAGTCTTCCATCCCTTCATGGAAGCAAAAAAAACCCAAAAAACCAAAAAACAACAACAAAACAAAACAAAACAAAAAAACCCAAAAAAACCAACTCAAGACTACAGGAAAATGAGTTTCCTTCCACAAGGGTCTGCCTTCCTCAGGCTGTTAGAATTGCCTGTGTCCAGCTCTCCTTCTGCAATAGAGGCAGAGCAGGATTTGGTTCTTAGGCGTGACAGATGCAGGGACAAAGATGAAAGAACTCCAAGGTGCAGTAGTAATTTCTGGGGTCCCCACCTTTTCCATTGAACTGTCTTTGGAGAAAAAATGGGGTGATATATGAGGGGAATTACAGTTAAGGCTGTCATTCTTTCTCCTTGATGTAGGAGAGCCCAGCCCTGGCTCAAGAGTTTGAGCAAGTGGAAGTTTGCTGAAATGGAAATGAGCCTTAGGGTCTTATTTTCTCCATTTTCAAAATGTGGGTACCAGCAGGGACATCCTTCCCATTTCCTGAGGTGCCTATGGAATTGCAGAGGGCTGGGCATTATTCCTATCACCAGGAGGGACTCAGCCCCTGCAGGACAGCTTTTATCCGTGACACTGAAGGAGCCCATGGCTTTTGATTGCTCCCCTCAGCTGTTCATACACCACACCAGTGATGGTGGTGCCTGCCAAGCACCTAGAACAGGATAGCACACCATGTTGTTTTTCTTTAGGTGTTTGGATACTTTTGCTGTGCTTCCCGTCCAGCTGTGATCTGTGACTTGTAAGAAATGATACAGGTCACTGTGAACTCTTTGGGGACTCCCACTAAAAACTGGGAGTCAGTCTCTTATCAGCTACTGCGTATCACATGGACCTACTGATATATTTGTTCCAGACTTCCCTGAGCTCCATAATTTAATTTACTATATTTATGAGGTCTTCCTTATCTCCAAATACATTTTCCTCTTATTTATTGTTCAGGAGATGCTTGGCAGAAGTAGTTAAGTACCTCAGTAATTTACGGTCATCATTAATTTCATGACTGCCAATTTATTAGTGTTTACACCTTCTGTACAAGCAGGCAAAGTATTCGATACAGTAAATGAATTTATCCCCAAACATTTGTCAGGCTGTATTTGTTAGCGTGAGTCTTTCTCTGTCAGTGCAAGGATAAACTATGGGACAGGAGAGGACAGGGTGAGCACGTGTGAGATAATTATCTAGGATCAAAGACACGAGGGATTGTGTCAGGCAAACCTTTTTTAACCTGTGTATGCCTGAAGATCTCTGTCTGGAAGACAAAGACAGAGAATGCAAATTGCACTGAATGCTGGCTTTGGAAAACAGAGGGATTTGAGAAAAGAAATATTATTTGCTCACGTATTTTCTTTTAAATAGGAAGAAAATAAACAAATGGTACTTTTATTTTTGTTGTTTTGCGCTGAAACATTTTGAGCTGGGACCAGACCCAAAATGGCTGAGGAGCAATTTTGTTTCAAACTCTGTTTGACTAAGGTGCAATGGCATTTCATGCAAGCTGTGATTTGAATATTCATCATCTCCCATAGGCAAAACTTCTCCCACCAGGTTTGTGGCATAGCTGCTTTTTCTTTTTCTCATCCATCTCAGATTCAAAGTGTTGAAAAAGTCCTACTGCAGGCCAGCTGTCTGGAGGCTTATGTGTAATTGTACTCCTGCTTCCAGCAGAGAGAAATCTGTGTAGTGCTAGGAATGATGTGTTGATGTTGAGTTTATACCTTGTCACAGGCTCAGTATGTATCTATTGGAAAATGCATCTACTTTCCTTATGCTTTTCTTTCCTTCTGAGAAGTGGGAAAAATAACTCTGGGCAGAAATTTCTTTCTGAATAATTTTTGGGGGTGGAGGTACAGAGGCAGGATTTCAGTTTTATTATGATTTTCCACCTAACATCTCATTTAAAATGAATTCAGCCCCCAAAATATTTTGAATATTGTGCCAGAGGGAGATTGGAGGTTACTGCTAAACCTTGTGTAATATATCATGACTTATTTTCCTACTGAAGGGAAGCTGAACATTTGGGAAATCTCAGACAGTGAAGTGTTAAGGGAGGTGTAGTTTTGCTGGTGAGTCCAGATTTCAGGTGAGAATGGGATGGCAGGCAGCAAAATACACCCCTGAGACCTTCATGACAATCCGCCTTTAGTGAAAAAAAGGTATTTTAAAGTGCTTCTAGTATAAAATGAATTTTAAACAGCTCTATGTGGGAAAGAAACTAGTGTTAATTAAAAATTACTCTTCACAAAACCATCGATTTTCTAATCATAGAATTGTTTAGGCTGGAAAAACCCTCTAAGATCACTGTTAGCCCAGTGCCACCACCCTGGTAACCACTAACCCCTTCCCCCAGGTGGCACATCCCAACAGATTTTAAATCCCTAAATGGGGACTGACCCAGGAGACATCTGCCAGGGCTGAGCAGCCCTTTCTGGGAAGAATTTTTTCCTAATATTTAATATAAATGTCCCCTGGCCCAGCCTGGGGCCGTTCCCTCTCCTCCTGTCCCTGTTCCCTGGAGCACAGCCCGGCCCCCCCGGCTGTCCCCTCCTGGCAGGAGCTGTGCAGAGCCACCAGGGCCCCCTGAGCCTCCTCTGCTCCAGGCTCAGCCCCTTCCCAGCTCCCTCAGCCCCTGCTGGGGCTCCAGCCCCTTCCCAGCTCCCTGCCCTGCCCTGGACACACCAATGCAAAGATACTTGCAGAGGGAATGCATCCATAAAGTGCTTTGCTTACTGTTAAAGTACTTTGCATACTGTTTTCTGTGGGGATTTTTGTTTGTTTGGGTTTTTTTTCTTGTTGTTGTTGTTTTGGTTTTTTTGAGGTGTTTTATTGTATTTTGAATTCTGCAAGAATTTTGGTTTTCACTTGTGCATCTGTTGTCTTATTAATGTCTTGCTTTGATAAGTACTTATAATACTACTAATAATAGTAATAATGTCCCTTTGTCTGACATGCACCTGAGAGCAGACTCTATCCACAACAGGCAGACCATGAATAGACATTTTAGCTGCTCTCCCTCCTGGGTCCCCCAGAGCTCCAGGGAAGGGTGAGAATGCCCTGTGCAGCAGCAGGAGGGAAGCCAGATGGGTGATAATGAGGCAGAGATTCCCAGGACAATAGATAGCTCCAGGAGCATTGCAAAGCCCTCAAAGCATTTCCTGAGATCCTCCAGTTTCTAACAGAAATTATTGGCTTGCTGCAGGAATTACTGGGTGAAAACCCATACTCGCCGTGATGTTAATGTAGGGACAGATGCTCCCAAGGGTTCTTTACAACTAAAGAATCCAAAATCCACTTAATACAGCTGTGCTTAGCCCGATGTTTACTCATAATAAAACATCATTAGAAAGACCTAGCCTTGCATTAGTGTTGGCTTTGTTCTGATGAAATCTGGCTGTACAAAGAGTATTCGTAGCGCCGCTCTGGCAGAAACACCCACCGTTGAGTGCTGCCAAAACGTGCTCTGCTTTACAGGCAAGGTCCTGCCCACGCCTAGGGAGCACTGAGGTGATGAATATATTCACGGCTTGCCGGAGAAACAGCTTATCCTTTTTCTTTTTGCTCCACTGTGCAGAAAAGCCAGCTGGAGGTGCAGCCGGGGAGGAAATCTGGGGTCATCCCTTGCTCTGGGCAGCCGTGTCGGCCGTGGTGTGTGCTTGTCAGAGAGGTAACAGAGCATCCTGCATGGTGACCCACCTGGCCTGCTCCTGTGCAGGTAGCAGGGTTAGTTCCAGACAGCAAAAATCTGCTATTCCCACCTCAGCTGTTCTGGCCTTGCTAGCCTTCGCTGTTTTTGCCACCTCCCTCAAAGATTTTGCTGCTTGAAGTTTTCTATTTTTGTCACTCAAGCAAAAGAAAAAAAATAAAGAAAAGCTCTTAGCTGGATTGCTAAAACCTCTTTCATTATGGTCTTTTATGTTTGAGGAGGTCTGTTTATATTTGTGTTAACTACCTGTGTAGTTTAGCTTTGCCCTGTTAAAAATAATTACTATTCTAAATGTAGAAATTCTCACATAGGACATGAACCACCTTTTGTGGGAATTAACAAAACTCAGTGATTTAGACAGGTCCTCTGAGAAAAAAGAAAGAGGAACCTGAAGTGCCCCCATACATGCTTTAAAGATTATTCAATTGGAATGGGTCAAAATAAATACTGCAAATTGCACATCTTAGACTCCTAGAGAAGTATGCACCTGCCTGCAGGACAGAAAGCAGAAGCTATTTAGTAGCATCAATAGCTAAACATGGGGAAGGAGGAAGGCAGAGAATGTTTATGCCAGATTTCAGCAGGTGGGATGGTTTCTTGCATGCAAGACTGTGGGAAGAGTGAGCTGCTCTGAGATCTGTGTCCAAGTTGTCAGAAGAGAATCACTGAGGCTGGAAAAGATTTCCAAAATTTTCAAGTCCAGCCTCTGACTTATCCTCACCTTGTCAACCAGGCCAGAGCACCGAGTGCCGTGTCCTGTAAGTTCTTGGACACCTCCAGGAGTGGGGACTCCACCATCTCCATGGGCATCCCCTTCCAATGACAGGCATCCCCTTCCAATGCCTGACAACCCCTTCAGTGAAGAAATTTTTCCTTATATCCAACCTGAACCATCCCTGGTGTAGCTTGAGGCTGTTTCCCTCAGTCCTTAATTGCCTGTGGGAGGAGGCTGATTGTATCTTTATCCTGAAGCAGACATGGGGAAGGATTAAAACCTGAGTATTGATTACATAAAGGAGAAAAAGGGATCACTTGTTTTAGGGAGGAGTAAAAGAGAAAGTTTTTATAGTTACCTAACCCCACAATTAAAAATTGAAGCAATTTAAAAGATATTTTGGATTACTTTAAAATGTCTTAATTACTGTGTGTTCTGCTTTGCATGCTTCATGTTTTCTTTGGGCAGTTTTGGAGGTCCTGAGGACCAGCAGCACCCATTGCTTTGAGCTCGAGCTGAGAGATGTCGATATTGAGAGAACACCAGGGCAAAGTGTGGCTGAACTGGGGGCATTTCCAGGCAAGGGTTCTTGAGCATGTTCTGTAACAGATACCTGCAGCATGTCACAAAGTGACCATCTTTGGCTCACTGCCATCCTGAAACAACTATGAATTTGGCCAAGGTGTCCAAGATCACAGGGATGTGGTAATACTGCTCGCTTTACTTGAGGAGATGGTCCAAAGCAAGAAGAGAGCTAGACCCAGCATGTGGTTCAGCCACTGTCATCACAAGGAACCCATTAAGGTTAGCCTCTTCAAGACAATGCTGTTATTTCTTGGGTTGCCTCCATTTTGCCCCTAGAGTTTTCTCGGAAAAGCTCTCTGCATGTCTCACATCAACTGGTGTTTTCCTGTCCACAAGACGTGGTGAGATTACTTGTTAGAGATACTATCACCTCACATCCTCCAGCCCATATCATCACTGTTAAATCTTACAGGGCTAATGTTAGATATTTTATTTAATGGAGAACTTCCCTTCACCCCTGCCCATGAATGATATTTCTTCCATGAAGAATAATGGCAAAGATTTCTGACAAAAAATAATTTTCCATTAATTATTTTCTATTTCTGTACGTGTGTTCTTGTTATTCTAGCTCTCTTACAAATTTGGCGTTGAGACCCCTTCACCCTTTCCATCGATTCAAGTACAAGGTTCCATTCTTCATTAAGGCTATTTTAAAATCTGCAAAGAACTGTTTTCCAGATGTGGATATGCAGAGACAGTAATTGCACTTCATGATCACTTCCAGCTGCCCTAAATGCCTGCCAACAAATTCCCATAAGGAGTGCATGTTTTGTGCTGCAAATCAGGGAGAACATTGTAAAATGATAATGCGTTGCACACTGCAGTACCTACTAGAGTTATGGACTTTATAACCAAACTAATTGGAATTAGGCTTTACTGTAAAGGTCAAGAAAGTTGCAGAGAAACAATCTTCGTAAATTAATCTGTTGGGTTGTTTTTGAGTACTACTGAGCACCTGTTTGTTTGATAATGCTATTTTTTGGGGGTGTATTATATAAGTTGAATACTCTGTGGATACCTTATTAGCTTGAATAACATGGATATGGCTATCCTGTATTTTGAATTTGGACATGCAATTAGATATCACATATTCTTATACCAAATAAAACTTTTGCCTCCCAGAACTGTTCTGGTGTGACCAGAACTTATAGCTGTGGATGTTCTGCTGGTGTTAATAGTCTCAGTTTCATTGATACCAGTAGAGATATGCACATACAGCTAGAACTGAACTCAGTATTGTATTTTTGTTATTTCAACAATTTAATTTTTAAATAGGTGTTTATATAGTTCCATAGCCGTTTTCTCCCTTTTTACTTTCACAACCTTATGATTCTTGGCTGACACACAATTCAATGAAAGAAGACCAGCAGAAGACATCACTTATAACCTCAGTGTGAATAATAATATCCTGACCAGCAGGGCAAGTGCTTTAGCAGTCTTAAATAAAGAAGTCTAGTGGAAGGTGTTCCTGCCCATGGCAGGGTGGAATGAGATGGTCTTTAAGGTCCCTTCCAACCCAAACTGTTCTGGGATTTTATTAAAGCAAATACTAACTTTTGAGCCAGTGATCTTCAATTTTTTCTACCTTACTTTAAAAGTTGTTTTTTTTTTTTCTCAGTGAAGATGTGGTTGGCAATTTTGCAAAATTTTGACTACAGGTTTTGTTCCCTTGGTCAGCTTTTCTCTTGCCACCTCCTTAGTTGTAGTTCCTGCACATCCTGGAGATCACATGTTGATAGCCACTCTGTGTCCCATGAGTGTTTATCTCATAACTGTTTTCTGCAAATACAATCTGTGGTCAGGACTCCAGGGTTCAGGCCTC
>VWZN01020578.1:81531-92900 GCA_013396955.1 Regulus satrapa | reverse complement strand
CTTACATATTTCTTTTTTACATCCAATCCTCAAATCACTCTCTTTGCCACGTCTCTCCAAAAAAATTGTAAATTATCCTGAACATATTGCTGATATTACAGGTCCCAGTATTTTGGGTGTTGTGCAACTGTGCCTAAGAAATGGCCTTTGCTGAAGGCTTTACAATACAGAGAAATAAGAAAACTAAAGAATAAGAGGAACCGATATTATTACATTCCTGGCTGCGATAAGGAGCTAAGATACTTCCTGACTCAGGAAGCAGCTTATATCTCAGGAAGTGGGTGAATGCTTGTTTAAGTTCTGTTAGTCTGTGGACCCTGAGAATGTATGTAAAAACTTTCTAACTGCTGCCTTGACCAACAGCACTTTGAATTATCTCATGTAACAGAAGGGGTATGTGTCTGAGTTGGGAAGCCAGTCCATGTTTTTAGTGACCTTGTCAAGTTTATCTAAGACCGCTTTTGGTTTATCTTTTCTCTCCCCCTTGATTTTATTTTAACAAACTCAATAAACTATTATCTGTAGTTGTTAAGACACCTTTGAGCATTTCTCTGTTATTATAACAAGCCTTTTTTTTTTTTTTAAATATAGAATTTTGACATTTAAAAGAGAGCAAAAAGTGCAGTCAAGAATATAATCTGCAATCACAAAAACTGCACAGATTTTTATAGTAAAAAAATTTATGACTCAGACAATGGGTTTCAATTTTAAAATATAATTTATAATCCCATCAGGGATCTTTTTACAGTGAAAAAATACTCTTTGACACTGCCATGGGTTTTTATTAAAGAGTTTATAAAAGGTAATCTTAAATAAATACAGCTGGTGCAAGCTACAAGCAGGACTGGATTGTAGATGACAAAATTATTCAGATAGATGGATAGTCCCAAAGGTCCCTTCTTGACAGAGTTTGTAATCTTGATAATAGGGGAATTACACACAGGAGTACCAAAAAGAAACTGTGACTGGGGCAAAGGAAAAAGATGTATTTTGACACAGTCTGAAATTTTCAAGGGTGGACACTGGATCAGTGGTGTAATTGATAGCCAGCCCTGGGTTGTTTTCCAGAGCAGCTGTGGCTGCCCCTGAATCCCTGGCAGTGTCCAAGGCCAGGCCAGACAGGACTTGGAACACCCTGGGACAGTGGAAGAGGTCCCTACAGTGGCAGGGGGTGGAATTAGCTGAGATTTGGGATCCCTTCCAACCCAAACCACCCTGGGATTCTGTGACTCTGTGACAAATGTGAGGGATGGAATGCCATCCAGAAGGACCTGCTAAAGCTTGAGAAGTAGAAACACCAGGGTGTTCAACAAAACCAAGTGCTGGTGCTGCCCCTGGGCCAGGGCAGTCCCTGAGATCCCTCCAGTTTGGGGATGAGCAGAATGAGAGCAGCCCTGAGGAGAAGGACTTGAGGGTGCTGGTGGGTGAGAGCTGGACATCACCTGGAAATGGGAAAAATAGGGGCAATCATTTCAGCAAACTTCTGATAGAACAAGTGATAAAGTGAAAGGGAGCAGATTTAGATTAGGTAAAAGGAAGAATTTATTTATGCTGAGGGTGGTGAGGTCCTGGCACAAGTTGCCCAGAGAAGTGGTGACTGCCCTAACCCTGAAGATATGCAAGACCAGATTGGATGGGATTTGGAGCAACCTGGTCTAGTGAAAGGTGTCACAGTCCATGGCAGGGCATGGTTGGGACTGGATGATCTGTAATGTCTCCTCCAATCCAAACCACACTCAGATATTATGATCATTGCATGTCAGGATTTTCTACAAGCTGATGCTAAAGGAGCTGTGTATTGTGTGTTGCAGCTATGGCTCAAACATTTACTTGAGGACAGTGCAGCATATTTTTAACCTTTCGTTGTTGCTGTTGTAGTGATTGTTGCTGCTATGATGCTTGCTTTCTGCAGAAAAAAAATTGCAATTTTATTCCAAACAATATATGGGACCCCAGAAACACTGATAATTTGAACATGTTTTCATTACATTATTTTCTGTTTCCTTACAGTCTCGTTTTCCTCTACTATTTACTATTTCACACTGCAGATTGGCCAGAGGTTATCCTGACACAGGTTTCTCCATGAAGAGAGAAAAACGGGAACGAGAAAGATATACCTGAACAAAATATGTTGGCTTTTCCAAGAGAATGGGAACAAGACAAAACTCTTTGTTGCAGCTTTGGGGTTTTTTTTGCTTTGCAATTTTTCTTTAAAATTCATGCTTTCTACAAAAGTAGTACAAAAGACTAAATCTTGCTGGATGTCCCTGTCTAAATTAGCTCTGTGCCTCAAAGTTTTGGCAGCTCTGAGACAAATCTGTGACAAAACCAGTTCTTTTCCAGTCACCTATTCAGACTTATTAGCTCAATTATTATTCCCTCTTGCAAGTGGAAAATTCATGAGTGCATTTTCCAACAACATTTCATTGTTGTTTTAATAGAAGTCTTTTTTCTTTTCTTTTGTAATCAGAAAATGTACCAACTATTCTAAAAAATAACAGAGAATATTACAAAGAGTGAAATAAAATGCTGGATTCATTACTTAGGTGCCCACACCTTGTTCTGAAGCTCATGGTCACTGGTGAAGAGAAACAATGCCTTGGGAAAAGCTGTGTGTCAAGATAAAAGTGTCCATTTAAAGTTTGAATTCTGGACATTAAATTACCGAAGTGTGATTTTTAGGAACCATATAAAGACTTCTACATTCAGAAACTACTTAGCAAATGAGAGAACAGGAAGAGTCAGAATATAAAGCTTTTGTCATCTCATCCAAAAGCAGAAAGAAGGCAAAATTCACATAATGTTTTTTTTTAAAGTGTACTTTGTCAGTGTTAGTCTTATTGTGTTAAAACTTTGCCCTTCTCTAGTTCTGGTAATGGTGAAATCTAAAAGCATTTTCCTTACAGCAACCCCAGCAAAGCACTAATCTACGGAGATAAAATCCTGCCTGGGACACAGTTCATGAATCTCTATCCTGTGTTAGGTAAGGTTTTTTTCCCCTTCCTGCCCCTCTAGATCAGTTGTGTTTGGGGGTGGTGTGGATACTTCATCAAGGAAGCCCACTCCTCCTGTGAAATTCTCCTTGGACTACAGTCATTTGAAGAATAAACTTTCACTAATTTTTTTCTCCCCAAGCTCCTTTGCTAAAGAGGTGCAAGTCAGATGGAGAGCCCAAGCGACGCTTTTTCATTACCTTGCATGACTCTGTACCACGTGCATGCTTCTCACCTGAAACACCTTCTCACATTCGAAATAGGTGAAAAATACTTTCTTTACCTTGCCTTTATTTTTTCCCCCTGATTCTCTGAGAGATAAGTCTAAGTGGAGTCCATGCTCTGCAGAAATAATCCCCCACTAAGCACCCACACCAACCCATGAGAGCAGCAAGTCCTCCCACCCCAGTGAAACAACTGCGATGCCCTTTCCCAAAGGGCCAATGTTCACACTCCACAGATGAATTATTCATTACCTTGCTCCTCTCCCCCACCCTCTGCTCCTGCACTGTATTTCACACCAAGCTCGGCACAAACCCTACAACAGTTTCTGAGTGTATCAAGGCTGAGAGAGGAGCGCTGAATTTCCTAATACTAAAGGGCCCATTTCGTGTTATTTATGACCTCACTAGTGTCGAAGCAGAGACCTATAAATCCTAGGCACAGGCGCACTAATTCTAGCAACAGCAAGTTTTAGTCACATGTAATTAAAACATCCCAAAGTCTTTCAGCTGTAATGTATTTCCAAATGACACCGCTGGGACAGGGGGAAATGGGAAATGAAGGAATCAGCAGTATTTCAAAGCCATGGCCATTGTTAGCTTTTGGGGCTCTGTACAGTGCTGGCAGTGCTGTCAAATCTGCAGGTTTCCTGATGCTGTTTTCTATCACATATTTTAAGGACGATGTAACTGATTTCCAGAAACAGCAATTACATTCAGATTGGTGGGGTACCACCAGGAATTTCTGCAGGAACCCGCTGCCCACACTGAAAAACAATACCAACAAATTCTATGATGGCTATCAACAAATTCTGTGATGGTGTCTCTGCCTGGATTAGATACACTAGAGAGGAGAAGACATTTTTCCCTCCCTTAAAGTGAGCTAAATCTGGAGCCTGAGATTTCCTTGAGATTTAAGAAAGTCTGTGGTCTTCTTTCTGGTTTTATTGTGACTTCTTGCCAAAGTTCAGGATTAGCTGTTTATTGTTCAGGGCAACAGGGGAAAGGTGATGCAACCTGAAGACAGAAGAATTTCAAATACATGCAAGGGATTTGTTATACCTAGCCCGGGATTAACCTATGAAATTTAAGTGCCATCATTGCCAAGAGGTTGGAAAAACACACCAAAAAGTACAACAGGGGTCTTCACTAAGGCATAGCTTACAGCCATCAGAAGAATAAACTGAAGTCAAGAGTGACAGCAATGTGCATTGTGTGCAAGGTTATTTGCTCTCCCCAGCAGACAGCAGAGGTTTGAGCTTCACATGCGTGGTGGGCATATTTGCAGCTGGGTTGAAGGGCATGCTCTCAATTTGGAGACAATCTCCATGAATTCAAAGCCACGGTACAGTCCTAGCCAGATGATTTGGGTTGTTTTCTCTCTTAGAGACAAGATGTCAAACTACCACTTTGCAAGGCAGTAGCCAGCCCACAACTACCTGTGACTGGACAGCCCTCTCCCTGAGCAGGCAACTCTATTCCAGGTTTCAAAATCCAAGGTCTGGCTCCATGCACCTTAGACTGATCTCACGTGACAACTCCCACTCTCCTTTCCAGCCTGGATCCTGAGGCAAGGGATGGTGCTGGCTGTACATCACAGGAGCCAGTCACCAGCCAAGCAGCGCTGCTTCTGGCACAACTTCGGAACCAACCCTGCGCTGGAGCAGTGCTGGCTTGTTTGCAGCTGGGAACTCATGCTGGGAGAGGCAAACAGGACCATGGATCCGGCCCTGTGCAGACCCTACCCTTGCCAATCCATCAGTCAGGTTGTTTTTTGAGGGATTTGTTGCTCTGTTTGCCTCAAATTTTCTGCTATTGCCTAATTTTAGTGAGCATAGTAGAGGGAATAAGTTAAGAAAATATTAGTAATGACAAGGAAGATAAAAGGAAAATATTATTTTTGTGGCCAAAGTCCCAGGCATGCAGATTTCTATGCTGGCTTCTTTCCTACTTTCCAGTTGTTTTATTATTGTGTCATTTTTCTCAACTGTTCCCCGTATTTATTATCAGCAAATAATGAGCAGTGGCTGACACATACTGTCGGAAATTATCCCTTGAAGGAAGTTAAAGTAAATGCAGAGCTAATAATTGTGTATTTAGACTGAATTTGCCCTCTGAACTGAACTCTGGTGGTAGAAAGGCAAAATGTTTCTGTGGCAGGTGCTATCTTGATCTGTACCGGCTATCCCAAGGCCACACTCCCACTGAGTCAGATCCATGGTCCATGCAGGGTTTTGGAGGCCAAACAGGACCTTTTATGGCCCCTGGAAAAATGGAGCCAAACTGCTCTGTTGAGGGGAGCATCCCGTGGCATGAGCTGGTGGGCAAGGAGTGTAAAAATGTGATGGTGCATTGGGTCAAGTTAGAGTCAGGACCCCTGAAAAGGAAGGAAAAGAGAAAGTGAAGAGAGCACTTAGGGTATCCTTGCAGTTTGGAGAAAAACTTGGGTCTTTTGGTCAAAATTTGGATATCTGAAGAGAAAGGAGGTCTTACTGCTGTTATTTAAAATAATGAGGAGAGGCCATGGTCGAGTTGGGTTCAGAGTCAACAGAGGTTGAGAGGCTCTGAAAGGGACTTTCATAGTTCAGTCATTTTATGATTCATAACCATACATGGGCATCTCTGCCTCTCAAACCTCTTGGAAAAATCTGTGGGGTTTGTTTTTTTGTGTGTGAGATGACACTGAGTTGCATTTGGGAAAAAGTGGGGAGGATGAGGGCAAAGATGATGGAGGATAAGATATTCTATGTTCCAGAACTAGTGGCTTTGGCTGGGCTTCAAGTAAAAGTTCAGTGATCCTTATGGGTATTATGCATTTTCCTTAATTCCTATAAAACTGAATTTTTCCTGAAGGTTCCCGGTGGCATCCCCCTTGCCGGGCAGAAAAATGACATCAGTGTATTTCAGCTATGCTACTTTCTCATCAGACACAATGCTCTCAGCTCACATCTACCTGTAATTAGGGACTTTTTCCTTTTTCTATTTATGAGGTTCTCTGTGCTTGCTATCTGTCACAAATTCATCTGCAAATGCTGTGATCATCAAGTCTTAGGTCATTAATATCAGAACACAGATCAGAGCTCCTTTTAGATTTCGGTTTCCTTTGCTTCTCCCATGTATTCAAGTGTCTGTTTACAGAAACACTGCCAAGGTCTTCTCATCCGTCAGTGTTTTGTGCCTTGGTGTTGATACTGGTGAAGCATCACAGTTACAGTTTTCGCTCTGAAACCCATTGAAATACTGGGCCAGCTTTCAAAAACTGGTAAGAGCAGCTTGGGATCCAGTTAGCAGGATTTCTGTAGCCTCAGCTTAGTCATGTAAAATGTAGGTGTTTTGATGTTTCTTCAGTGGCTTGACTCCTTTTATAGGTGATAGAGGAGCCTCATCTCGTTAATTGTATTCATTTTGGATAACTATCCCACATGCACTGTGTGCTATTCTGGAGAGTGGCAAATAACCATCACAGGATGATTTGTGCTTTTAAGTACCTTAAAGTACATCCCATTCCATCCCCTGCCATGGCAGGGACCCCTCCCAGCGTCCCAGGCTGCTCCAGCCCCAGTGTCCAGCCTGGCCTGGGGCACTGCCAGGGATCCAGGGGCAGCCCCAGCTGCTCTGGGCACCCTGGGCCAGGGCCTCCCCGCCCTCCCAGCCAGCAATTCCCCATTGCCAAGATGCCATCTGTGCCTGCCCTCTGGCCCTGGGAGCCATTCCCTGGCTGCTGTCCCTGCGGGCCTTGTCCCCAGTCCCTGCCCAGCTCTCCTGGAGCCCCTGCAGGCCCTGCCAGGGGCTCGCAGCTCTCCCTGGAGCCTTCTCTTGTGCAGCTGAGCACCCCCAGCTCTGCCAGGCTGGCTCCAGAGCACAGGGGCTCCAGCCCTGCCAGCAGCTCCGGGCCTCCTCTGCACGAGTCCTTCATTATACCCACTACAACAGGAGCTCAAGTAGTTTAGACTAACCCACCACTTGACAGAGTTAAAATTAGGGCATGATAAAAATAATTATGGATTCAGGAATTATTTACATTCCCTTTTCAAAATACAGTGGGCAATCTGATCAGATAGAGGCAAATTCAAATTTTATTGCTTTTATATGCTGGAATATTCTTGGCAGCAAAATTGAACTTTTAAGATCCTTTAAATATAATTTTCATTGCAAAGTCATTGAATTTTCTCAGTGGGAGAAATGAGAAACTTGCTTGTTTCTTGACTACCAATTTCACTGGAAGACAAGAATTCTGTTTCATAAGAAAAATCAAATTTCAGATATTTTTGATAATCCTACATCAGAATGAATTGGATGGATTTCCAAATTTGTCATAATAGTAATGGATGTAAAAAAGAGCCCTGAGAGGCTAGCAGATCCTTAGCCTATAAATATGGGCAGCTTGTGTTCACATCCATGTGCTAATTCAATTAGACTTTGA
Organism: Regulus satrapa; assembly: GCA_013396955.1. Taxonomy (NCBI): domain Eukaryota; kingdom Metazoa; phylum Chordata; class Aves; order Passeriformes; family Regulidae; genus Regulus; species Regulus satrapa. Next base: position 85,263 of record VWZN01020578.1, on the reverse strand, counting down.
TTAAAGTCATTGAGAGAAACACTGGTGCAGAAGCCTTAGTTCTGCAGATTGATTTAAAAAGACATACACACAAAGAGAACATAAAAATCCCCCCAAACAAGTAACCACAATGAAAAATGCAAGACACAAAGTCCAGTAGAAAAAAAAAAAAAAAAATCTGCTTTTTGACTTTGGCTAGATTCAGGGTAACTTTTGAAGCTCTGGAAATGGATTTTTTGTTTGTTTGTTTGTTATGCAAAAGTGTGTTGAGAACCTGACTTCCAGTGGGATTTTTATTTTTACCCACAAATTGGGTTTTGTATTTTTGCCCACAAATTTTACCAAAAAACCAAAACGTGTAGCTGGAGAGAAGAGGCAAACAGGCTTAATTAAATTTTAATTAAATTAAATAAAGATAGGCTGAACCTATTTTTATTTAAGACATAAAGTCTTGAACATAGCTGCCTGTCATTTGGACGCTGAGTTAATATTCAGCATTAAGTATTGAGCAAATCTTTGTTCACACACCTAGAGCCAATTGCTGATGCCAAGATTTTCCTTGTTTTTGTTTGCTGAGAACACACGTGCCCCACTCCAGGAAGCATCACCCTGGGGATGTGCTGATGGGGACACCTCAGTGCTCCATTTCTCAGTGTCCTTGCTGTATGGCCTGCAAATCAGGGTGGCAGATGCCTGCTGCTCAGTGCTTGGCTTTTCTTTTTTTTCTTTTTTTTTTTTTTCTTCACCCCCCCCACACTTCTTGTGCTTCATCACTAGGTATTTTTAGTTGCTAAATGTTGCCGAGACATCTTTTTCAATTAGAAAAGTGACAAACTCTGCAAAATGAATTCCAGCACTTGGAGAACATCAGTATCAATCTCTAGTACTTGCTCACTGACTTTGCAGGATNTTTTCCCTTGAACTGAATGCTTTGATCTATTTGTCTCCAAAATAAACAAAACAAAATATCAACCAAGAATATTCCCATTTAATGATGCTTAGGAAAAGGCATGTGTCCAAATCCATTCCTGTGCCTCGACTGGGGTGTGGTGGTAAGAGAGTTAAGATACTTTGCCATGGATACAGAGCTTTTATTAAAGGCTGCCAGTGCTTTTATAAGCTGTTATGTGGTGAGGGAGTCAGAAGTGTCTTGTTATGATACACATCTACCACTGTTTACAAAATCCTGTGTACTTTATGCACACTTAGGCAGCACCTAGGAATGAACAAGGCAGATCATCAGCTTTGGTCCTTCCCTAACATTATACAAACTGTCCAGTATCGGCCTTATTTTAAGAAATCAGGACTATCAATGTCTTTAGGATAGAATTGATATAAGAAACCTGAGATTCAAATAAATGCCCCCTTTTCCAGGTACTGTGTAAATGCTAATAGAAAGTGTTCTCAGAGTTTAGGCTATTTGCATTTCTTCTTAATATGTATTTACATTTTACTTTGGTTTTCTCTTTAGAACATGCAAGAGCTTATACAATTTCAGGCAAATCAAGACAGAGGCAAAATAGAGCTTGGGAATTGTTTTCTATTTTTATGGTGTTGTGTTTAAGAGTATCCAGTCACTTAGGAGAAATTTAAGAGATGCCTGTACTGGAGGAGTCACCTGTTAATAATAAATTTGTTTCACTTTATAAGTCACCAGATCAGAAACAGATTAGAAAAAAAATAGGTCAGGAATTAAAAAATGATAAAATTTGTAATCACAAAGACAGGAAGGACTTATATGAAACTATGGTGTTTTCTTCATCCTCAAACAGATTTAGAGGAAAATATTATAACTCAAAGAGAGGTTGCAGTGCTATTATTACAAAGGGAGTTGGACTATGTGATTCTAATGGTCCCCTCTAGGCCCAAGCTCTATATTTATTACTTTTTACTGGTTGTGAGACTGGTATTGTGAAGCTGTAGCATTGGAGGGAGCTGTGGGAACTTACTCCTAGAGGAGGCAACAGCTAAGGACTCAGCATCACAGGGCACAGTTTACAGCATCAAACATCTGAGTTTGCTGGCTACTCCAAAAGTGCAAATGACTTTGGGTCATCTTGTAACAGGAGACAGCAGAATCTTTTGAGTGTCCTAATCAAGACCAGGATGTTTTATCACCTTTGCCCAGAGTCCACCAAACCCACCTTTGCTGTGGGGTTTGCTAGCTTCAATGTGTTGGCTTTAAGACATATACCGAAAGAGTACAAGGAAATTGACTGAGGAAATTAGGGCTCTACCCTGATGTTTGCTCTTGCTGAGTTACCTCTGAAAGCTGCAAATTCCCCTACTGCTAGAAAGCCCCCTATTTCAGGGCTAGGTGTTACAAGGCAATGATTGGGATTTGGCCACAGGTAAGGAGGAAAACAAAACAACACACTCAACTTGGCTCAGCTCAGTTCAGCTTAACAGCTCAGTTTAACTCAGTCCAAATAATTTCTGAACACCCCTGTGAAACAAAAACCACTGAGCTCTATGCTTCTCCAGAAGGTATGAGACTCTGATGTTCAGTTGCAGCTGGAAGCCAGTGCACCTTTAAATCTAACCACCCGAAACAGCTTTAGGAAAGTCAACAGGTGACCTGGGGATCACTTACACTTCTGATAACTTGTCAGGAGCTGTGAAGTTCCTTAGGCCAGTTTCCAGCACTGCCAGATTTTCTGAATAATGCCTGATGCCACAAGAGATCAACAATAAGAGGAAGAAAGGTCTGTCATTGGGGAACATGCAAACCCAGACCAGCTTGACTGTGAAGGACTTCCTTGAAGGAATAAACGCAGGAGGTCAGCAGGGTTTTTGCACCTATCACTTAGACAAAATGCTATGGGAAGGCAAACTTTGGAAATTTTAAGTTTCGCTCTCAAAAAAATGAATGCTTGGATCCACTGCCTCTCCATCATGCCTTCATCAATGTTTCTGTGATGGGATGTATCATCTGAATTAGCTGCAGGAGCCCAAGGAAGCTGCTCTCCCTCTGAAATCAAAAGGAGTTGGACTGCCCTTAGGACAGAGACTTGAAGAGAATGAGTGATAGTGAGTTTTAAAAGGACTCATTAAGATAAATGCACGTTGACACATCTTATGAGTGTCTCAGTTTCTTTCCCAGACAAAGAAAAACATTCTGAGCAGCCAAAGTCTTGACTTTATCTAAGCAGACAGGAGAGGAGTCAGACTTCAGTGGTCTCATTGCACAGCAGCTTTGCTGAGGCACTGTTGTGCTACTGGCCTTCTGTGGAGGCTTTCTGTTTAGAAATACTGCCCAAATGTATGAATGCAATTATTGGGTAAAAGTCAGCTGATCAGACAATTCCTGTGTATAGTCCTGTGATGAATGCATGTCTCTGGTACCTCCCTGGACAGAATCAGTGTGTGCTCTGCTGGGTCACAGGCACTGGTCCTGCCAGTAACTGGAGAGCCCCAGGTGAACAGAATGAGGAAAAAAAAAAAAAAAAGCCAAACAAAAAACAAACCATCTCCTTTCTACACTTTGGGGTAACATTTAATGCAGCTTTACAAGATTCTGGGATGTTCAAAACAAACATTTTTGTCTTTTTTGTTCTTTTTTGTTCTTCTTTGTTCTTTTTTGTCATTAGGAAAGATGCCCAGCTCTCTGCCATTCCAGATGCATTAATGGCAATTCCTGGAGTAGGTTAAGAGAAATTGTTAAAAAATAATAATGACAAATCTCATTTTTGAAATAATTTTTTGTTAATGAGGGACCTCCAGATTTCCTTTGCCTCACTCCCCAGAGAAGTC
>VWZN01020578.1:61133-71834 GCA_013396955.1 Regulus satrapa | reverse complement strand
AAAAAAAAAAAAAAAATTACACTGGCCCACTGAGCTGGTATGGAAATCCGTGGTGGGAATAAGTTGGACAATCACAGGCAACTTAATGTTGTTTTAGACAGTGAGGGGCTTTGGATCTGGTCTTCATCTCCCAGAATGTGTCAAGTTTTCCATAAGATATGGAAGCACTTGTACCTGTTAGAGGGAGTCCAGAGGAGGGTGACAAAGGGCGCTGGCAGGGCTGGAGCCCCTGTGCTCTGGAGCCAGCCTGGCAGAGCTGGGGGTGCTCAGCTGCACAAGAGAAGGCTCCAGGNCCCTGCCCATGGCAGGGGGTGGGAACCAGATGATTTTTTAAGGTCTTTTCCTTCCCAAATCTATAAGTGAGGATTTCTCTCTGCTGGTCCTGAGAGGATAACTTAATCCAAGCCTAGAGCTGGATCAAGCCCCTAGTAAAATACCTTCAGAGAAAAGGAAGCAGAAGCTGGGGAAGAAGTGCATCCAACCATCCAAGGCATAAGAGTCTGGGGGCTCACCTGTGCTGAGAAACCTGAGCTAGCTCCCACTGTGGGGTACATCTCACCATGCAGAGCCAACAATTGAGGTCCTGGAGCACAGCTGGGCCATGGTCTGGGCTGAGCAGCCTGCTAATTACACTGGCCTTTCAGCAGGATTAATTATCACTGAGCTGATAAAGCACAAATGCTTTTTGGCTGCCGTGCTGGCTTGTTTGGGACCTCTGAGTGGTGCTGTGTTATATACTGCAGTCAAGGCCACAGGCATGAAGAAAAACATTTTGGTGGTGATTGTATAATAATGTGTGTTGATGTCAATGGCTGAAGAACTGGAAGGGAACATGAAAAGCACAAGTAGCAGCTTACTGAAAATAAACTGCTCATCTCTGTGAAACCCTTCCTGGTTTAGGAACAATGTTTTTAACCTGCAGAGTATAATAATGTCCCCAAGGAAGAGGAGCACCCCCAGAATGATTTAAAAGTGTTGGTCCTTCATATCAAAGTACAGCACAACATCCAAAGATTATTGTGCCTTAATATAAAGAGCTACTCAGTATTACCTGGTTATCTACTGACAATGTTGAAACCAACATCTTGTCATCTTCTGGCTGAGCATGGAATATTTTAGAATCTGAGATACATAAACAATAAAAACACAGGATTGTACAAGGAATTAAAAAAGGAGGTAATTTATCTTACTCCAGTATTGACTATTCCTCAGGCATTAGGATGCAATACAGAGATGTCAAGAATTCTGGTGTTGCTTAGTGTGACCAAGTTTTCTGATCTGGGGGGAGCAGGTGCCCTTCTGAGCAATGCTTTCTCTAAAGGTGGGACAGCAGTGTAAGGATGACAGCATCAGTGAAGCCCAACCATCCATTACCCTTCAATCCTTTCTCCACAAGAAACTTAGGATGCATCATTGCCAAAAGTTGCAGCTAGGGGTTTAACACATGAAAAATGGAACCTGAAAAACCCCTTCCTAATTCCCATGCACCTATGCTAGTGATGCTAATTACATCATATGATAAGATTAACCTGATTTGAGTTGTGCTTTTACCTAGACCTCTTTCTTTTTCTGTGGCTGACATGCATTGATTAAGAAAATTAATCAAAAAAGACCAAGAAAAAACTAGAAAACCTTGTTGAAACTATTTTCACAGGGAGGATACTTTTGTGCTTAGGTGATCTGAGCTCCCTCTGGTAGACCTGAAGGTGGATGAGTTTGGTATTTTCATCACAGCATCCTTAAAGGCTTTGAGTTGGAAAGGGGCCTTAAAAATCATCCAATTCTGCTCTCTGCCATAGTCAGGGACCCCTTCCACTATCCTGGGTGGCTCCAAGCACCCGTCCAGCCTGGCTTTGAACACTTCCAGTGCTTCAGAGGCAGCCACAGCTTCTGTGGATACCGTGTGCCAGGGCCTCAGCAGCCTCAAGGTGTGTGTATGAATACCCACAAGGGATAACTCCTCCCCAGCATCCCATCTAACCCCCTTGTCCTGCCACTACCTGCCCACGGGAAAAGCCACTCTCCCAGGGACTACGTTGCAGAAATTGCTGACCATAGGGGTACAGACAAGTGTTGGCAGCCACTCTGCTGCCCTTTCCTTGCTCCTGACTGCCTCGAACCAGGCCCAACTCACCAAAACATCCCCTGCCCTGAAGACAGTACATGTCCCAGCTGTGCTGCTTGGATGATACATCCCCTGTCTGCAGAGACTGTCAGCTAGGGGACCTTAAGAAATCCCCCAGGATTTATTCTAATGTCCAAATCTGACATCAGTATAAGTAACCTGGTGCAAAAAACCACTGATGCGGAGCTCTACTTAATTTATTAGTTGGCAGACATAAGCATTTGCTACATGCCAGTTGCAAGGGCATTTTTGCAGCCAGACTTTTTGCATCCTTTTCCTTTTGAATACTTGTAAAGGTCATATTGGTCTTGGCTACTCATTTATTTCCTTTCTCTCATTGAATTTTCAACAATGACAGGCGTTCATCCAAAGCTCTGGGCTCCTCTACACTGCATTAAAATTCACAATGTCATTTGCTTTCAGTAAATATATTCAAATGAGCTGCCTTCAAAACCATAAATGACTCACCATACAATCAATCATAATTGCAGGACCCTGAATTTCTCCTCTACATGTTGTCCTTTAGTGCCCAGAAGAAACATATGATGTAACTGTTACCAGAAACTGGTTGTGGAAAAGAAATTTGATGTGATCATTTTTATTCTCTAAGGAAAACTTGGTAAGTTAAATACAGGACCAGTTTTGGCTGGAAAATGAGACAGATACATGTAAATTTTATATTACCACCCAGAGCTCTGAGTTCCTGTACTTAAGAGAACTTATCTTTCCAATAAATTATTAAGTTACAAAATGGATCATGCGCGCCTCTCTTACTTTCCCATAAACCTCCCTGACAATTTAAAACATACATATTCACATGCAGAATGTCTGCTTGTTAAAACAGTACATGGTCAAAGGTTCCAGCCAGATAAAAATGATCAATGCATCATCTTACAGGATATAGAGAGTTATACCAGGGAAATAAGTGCCTAACTAAAAATCATCCAAAAGATTTTAAATTTAAATCTCATTTTTCTCACATGACTGTGCAGTAAAAAGAAAATATGAATAAAAAATATTAAGAATACAATCAGTCCTTATAGACAACCATGGAACTACTGCCTTCCCCTGTGCTCTTGATAAGGTCAGGGATAGGTTTATCACTAAATCACAGAGATAAGAGTTAGAAGAGATCTATTAGGAAATCCTCTTCCCTTTATAAGTGTAGAATTTTTCCCTCCAACATACTTTCTGAGGCTCTATCTGGTCAAGCATTTAATGCCTCAAAACAGTAAGGCTGCAGTCACTTCCCTTGAGATATGACTTTGTTACCTAGCAGATCTCAGTGTGAGGGACGGAGTTCCAAACTAAATTTCACTTTTCATGTTGCTGTAGAGTTACTCTGTCTCAGCAAAGACTGCCTTAAACCCTGTGCTCTTTATCGTGTGATAAACCCACCCTGTGTTCATACAGCTTTGAACCCAGAGTTCAGATCCTGGTTTACTCACTTTGCTACTCGAATCCATGCTCTTTCCCTCAAGGCTGATTTAAGTTACTGTCAGCCTTATTTAACCTGCTGGTGCTTGATGGATATGTTCTCTAGAATGGTTAAATTCCCAATAGTCAACAGTGTTCCTCTGCTGCAAAGCTTACAAGAAATAACCAACAAATATTGTTAGAAGTGAAGAGATATGGGGAGATTGTATCTGTAGATCTCAGCTGTAGATATCCCTAAGGATAAAATAAACAAGTACAATGCATAGCAGCTTTCCCCTCTGCCTGCCTCATGCATTGCTTGTCTTCTTTGGGTCCCATCCAAAGACCTCTGAACCAAACGGAAAACTTTCACTGACTTCAATAAGATCTGGGTCAACCCCTTCAGGGCTGTGATTTTGTCTTCCCAAAGTGTGTGGCCATGATTCAGTGGGATACTTCAGCCCACAGCTGCTTCCAGTGCTGGAGTTATGTCAGGGCTTTTGCTGAGGCTTTTCATACACTAAATAAGGCTGTTGGTTCTTCATATGTAATACTGATTGGGCCCTGTGGAATGCCAAACAACATAATTTTAACACTACGTATTTTATCTATATCAGATGTATCGAAGATGCATTTTATATGGCAGTAATTCAAAACACAAAGCCAATTACACTGTTGGTATTATCCCGAGTATTTACACTGCTCAGAAATGTGTCTTGTGGCTTTATAACAGCTTGCTAATACAAGCTTCTTTCACTAACCTGTCTCAGAACATCAAACAAAAGCAAAATCAAATAGAAATGTAAACTTCATAGCCTGTGATATATGTGGATTATATCCAGTGAAAACATTTTTGATAGAACAATTTTATGTTTAAAATGAAGGCTGATTGAAGCTGGAATATTTTGTAGGAACACAACTATTTCAATGACATTTTTTATGGGAAAAATGTCTCAGCAAATTGCTTTGATTTTCTTATTTGTGTCACTAACGCAGAAATTATTTGTTTTGAGAAACGAAAAAATGCATTTTCGAATTTACCATACTGTTTTGTCTTGACGTATAGCAATTACTGAATTCATCATGTAGTTTAATATAGTGTATTATATTCAATATTTCATTACAGTGTTTTTCAAAATTGCAACGAGGCATTTCTACATTTCCAAAGTAGTACATCAATAATACTTCATGAGACTTTCAAAATTTCAGCTCCCTGAAAGTCTCTTCTTAATTTTTTTCCAATTTTCTACTCTAGTTCAATACACAAACACATTTTAGCGTGTTCACAGCCCTTACAAAAGCTGGAATTTCTGGGCATCTGTAGTACCAACTCAGTACTTGTATCTGCAGGTTGAAACTTCTATGTATAAAGCCAATCGCAGTCAAATTTGTGCACGTTAGATTCAGATTCTCAGATACATCCAGTTGCAATCTGAGCTAGTGCCTTCCTTCCTTCCTCATGTATATCCTCACCATTGATTCTGAAACAGCAGTTTCAATCACATAATCATAGAATGGTATGGGTTGTAAAGGATCTTAGAAATCACCCAGTTCCACCCCCTGCCATGGGCAGGGCCCCCTCCCAGCATCCCAGGCTGCTCCAGCCCCAGTGTCCAGCCTGGCCTGGGGCACTGCCAGGGATCCAGGGGCAGCCCCAGCTGCTCTGGGCACCCTGGGCCAGGGCCTGCCCACCCTCCCAGCCAGCAATTCCCCATTGCCAAGATGCCATCTGTGCCTGCCCTCTGGCCCTGGGAGCCATTCCCTGGGTGCTGTCCCTGCGGGCCTTGTCCCCAGTCCCTGCCCAGCTCTCCTGGAGCCCCTGCAGGCCCTGCCAGGGGCTCGCAGCTCTCCCTGGAGCCTTCTCTTGTGCAGCTGAGCACCCCCAGCTCTGCCAGGCTGGCTCCATGAGAAAACTCACTGAGACAAACTTCGATGAAAACGAGATCAGTTTCAGAAGAAAACATGCCAAGTCAGCAAGGAGACATTCTGCACGTAGATGTGGAAAATCATAGCTAGCTACAGGTAAAGGAGAATCCAGCTACCTGGAGCTCCTGGTTGGGGAGCAGCTGCTCCCTCTCCTCCTGCACTTGCTCACCTCAAGATGTGGTGGTGGAAGCACGTTGGAAATCCTGCTCTGGCATTCCACATTGTAGTGCATGGTAGTGAGCCACACATGGCCACATTTTGTTTATGACAGATGGCTCGTCCCAAAAATATGATGTGCAAGATTGTGCTGACTTGGACAGTTCTGCATAAACTGAGGGGGATTGACAGGGTGTAATATACATTTTCTGTTTACTAAAAGTCTAGAAGAGAATGGGCCAAGCCCAGCAAAGAACAGCCTGTTTCAAAGATATTATGGCTGGAAAATGTTGTTTCTCACAGAGATCATCTCTCTATAATAAGCTTCATGGTGATCCTGTATGGTGGGAGAAAAAAAAAAAACAAAACCCCAAAAAAACAGCTATGCAGATTAGGGAAGGAGTCAATCACATGATTTTTATTTGTATGCTATCATGGAGAAGTCTGTGAGAGGAAAAGAGAACTTCTGCTTGTCTCCACAGCTCTGCACAAAGCCAGCCTAGCTGGAAACAGGCTTCCTCATGGCCTGGAAACTGCTCGTGGGAGCCATGTGGAATTCAAATGTCAGGAGGAGGATTTCTCAGTGATGAACAGGCACCCTCAGAGAGGCTGTGTTGATGGACAGTGTGCAACAGTCAGCTGGGAATTGGACCAAACAATGCACACATCCAACCTTGCTGGAGGGACAGCTTGGAAGGGCTGTGCTGAAATTCCCAGCTAGGATTCTGCAGCTCTTAAGTGAGGCTTGCTCTACCTTTGTCGGTCTTTCTCCTACTCTTTGTTGGATGCATGCTGAGTGGAGAATGCATGCATAATATGGGGTTAGCCAAAAAAATTTATCCTAAATCCTAAGGATTATAATTCATCATGAGATATTGGGGTTGTTCTGATGTCCCTCAACAGTAGAGATTAGTGTAGGTCTGGTGGGGTTAATGCAGCAGAACTGATTTGTGCCAGCTGAAGATCAACTCCCATTTAAAATGTTTTACTGGAAAAGGAGAAATTAATTGTTTTGCTCCAGATTTTTCCAGATGTTGGAGACTGGAACCTGCTACTGAAACAGGATCTCTTGTCCCCTTTAGCTTTTCAGTTTACACAGCAGACAGACAGACAGACAGAGCATAGAGGGCATTTTTGTTACAACTTCTATTTTTGTCACTTCCTCTGAACTGTGTAAAACCTCCCATGACTAAAAAGTCTTTCCTTGGCACAGGGGAATTGCATCTTTTGGGATGATATAACTGAGTTGCGTGGGAAGCATATTTTTCCTAGGCTAAGAAACTGATATTAAAAAACCCAAAAAAAACCAAACCCCACCCCCCAAAAAAAACCCCATTACATTCCAAACTGAGATCTTTGGAATAGTTCGTGGGAAATAGGAGAAATCTATCCTCAAAACAGCCAATTAATTCACTCTTAGGTTAAAATGTGGGACTTCTCAGCATTTCAAAGCCCATGTTTTTAGGTACTTGGAAGGAGCCCCTATTTCTGTAGCTGTCACATTGGTTGGAACTCCTTCAGAGAAAAGAATTTAAACCATATGTGCTTCTCTGAACAATTTAATTTCTATCAAAGCTACGGTTGTTGATGACAAAACATTTTGCTCCAAAAATTCCTCTGATTATAAGAATTCACTAAGTAAAGTTTACATAACCTTTTTGGAGACCTTGACAATAAACCATGTCTTGAAAGCAGCTGAAATCTGACTGCTTGAAGACGACTGTGCCTTTCCCTCTGCAATTAGTACAGCTGAGTTCTGCACAGAAAACCACTTCCAAAGTTCCTCACTGGCCTCACCAGATTCTTCTCTCAGACTGTATAATCCCATGATTACACGGTGATGTTGATGCAATGTGACATGGTGTGTCAGTGGAGTTTCTAACCACTTATTTTGTACCACTGAAGGGAAAACCCAGCAGCCTGGATGCTTAAACCGAAGCAGGATTAAGAAAAAGAAGGAAATCTGATAATCATTATTGAAGTCTACTTGCAGGTAACTGGCAGCTTTTCCTGAAAGTTTCAACTGGTGATATTGTTCACAAAACTCTTGTCAGCCTGCCAGTCCACTCAGTAGATATCTCTGCCAGGCTGTTCAGCAGCTACCTGCATTTAGCAATAATTCAGGGGCATGCTTGACTGGTTCACAAAAGCTCCCCCCTGTATCAGCCTTGTGTATGGTCAGATGAAATCCTCGAGCTGGTTATTACATAACCTTGGACATTCCCCCAGCTACCCTCTTGGCTTTTTCATGCTGCTCTCAGAAGTGGTGGCTTTTCTGATCACGAGTGTTAGGGGTGGGTACAGTGGTCTTGCAGTCACTAATTAGGTCACTCCTATGGGCTTGTCAAAAAGGGCATTGGGTCCCTGCAACCTGAAATTGAAAAACTTCCCTGAAGATTTTACTCTCCAATCAACAAAATGAATTTTTCTCCCTTGCTTTGAAAGGGAATGCAATTTAGCTGGAATCCTATTAGGAGAGAAAAAAAAAAATCACTTCAGATGGCATTACCAAAAAATCTCCCTCCTTAGCTTTTCCAGGAGAAAGGTTAAATCAGTATAAGGCATAACAAAAGATCAGGGGAGATATTGAATGTTGACAACGTTGTTGAACGACAGATGAACATTTCTGAACACTCTCTGGTCACAGAGGGAAAGCTGGATCCAGCACGAAAAATGGCTTTTGAGAAATGTCAGCTGGCAAGAACACAGTGTGGTATATGAGGGAGCACTGAAAAAAAGAGGAAAAAAACTAACTGAGATGGGATACCAGATCCAGTTGTGGAAAATTTGCTATAATAACTATTAAAAATTGTAAACTAAAAATGGTTTTAAACTATTAAAACTCCTTTACAAATAACATAGATGGGACTTGTCAAATTGAATAGTTTTCCTCCAGATCATGTGGGGGTTTTTTTGGGATTAGACCTCAGTGTTTCTCAAGAAGCAGTGTTGATATGGTGCCTTGGCTCTGCACCATAAAGATACATGGAAGAGTTGTCATGAACTGGCTCCTCCCAGAGGTGAAAAAATTCCTGATGAGTGAGTATTTTAGTATTTGAAGTTGTTATCTCTTTGGAAAAGTCAATGGAAGTTGAACATCTCCAAATTTGAAACTATAATTGTTATTATTTGCCTATTTCCTAGAAGTGCTCCAGTGCAAACAGATCTAGCAAGATAACACTTAAGAGTTAGTTTAGCCCTGGAAGTGAACTATGTTGTGTGGTCAACCAAACCTATTTTTCTAAGGTTATTTGAATAAGCGGCAATAAAATCTCATCTTCAAACTTATCTGAACTTAAAAAAAAATTCAAAACAAAATTACTGTATGGGGAAATGACATCCTGATTTAGAACGCTTGAGACGTAGCAGTCTGAGCTGTGATTTTTAGAAGTGTTAACTGTGCATGATTTTCAGATGAAATCAAGAGGAACAGGAGGGTGTTGTTTAGCCACAGTTTCACACCTTCATCTCTGGTGAATGTTCACTTTGCTGGTCTAGTCTACACTGGTCTTAAAAGACAGCTGCTGTTCTCTGACAGCTCTTTGGAGTGTAAAGTGATGCTCGTTTTAGTCTTCACCTTGCACTGGTCAGAGGAATCAAACTCACCTTCAAGCTGCAATGGCCTGGAGCCCCCTGAAGGTGAGTTGAGCTCATAATGCCCATGTCAGTGCCCTTTTACTGAGACTTAAAACATCCCTGCACTTACAAAGAGTCACAGAGTATCCTGAGTTGGATGGGAACCACAATGACCATCAATGTCCAGCCCTGTCCCTGCCCAGAGCCCCAGCACTGGCCCCCTGTCCATCCCTGGCAGTGCTGTCTAAGCACTCCTGGAGCTCTGGCAGCCTCGGGGCTGTGCCCATTCCCTGGGGAGCCTGGGCAGTACCAGCCCCTCTGGGAAAGAAGAGCTTTTCCCTGAGATCCAACCAAAACAGCTCCAGCTGTTCCCTGGGGTCCAGTCACGGGTCACAAGGGAGAAGAACGCAGCACAGGCTCAATGCATAGGTTTGAGTGAGTTACCCCATCTGAGGTGAGTCAAGGTTCTGCTGCAGTCATTTACAACACATCCCTGTACCCAAGGCGTAGGCAGCTCTGTAGCTCCCAAGTCCCTTTATTGACAATAACGCTTGTAAAGCAGAATTCAACTGACCTGCTTTAGCTGCCTTCTGCAGATCAGATGAATCATGCCCTAAAAAGTGCTACTTCTAGAAAATAAGCTCAGATGTATCTGTATTGTTGATGTCTGAAGTTGGGCAGAATGGGTAGGATCCGTTCTACTGGGATTTAAGATAGGATGCTGTGATTCTGAGCCCATGCTGCCTCTGGCCACGTGATGGTTAGATAAAAATAATAAAATATCAGTGCAATGGTCAAAGGCAAACAGGATCAATCTTGGCTCAGATATTAACATAGCTATTACAACCTATGTGACCATCTGACTCCTTCCAAGCAGCTCAACATTCAGCCAAGAACCGTGAAGGCTTCATCACCAAACTAGTGAAACCTTTGACATCTAAAAATGTTCCTGAGAAAGGACAGTCTTTGCAGGCCACCAGACTGCTAATTCACAAAATCTAGTGAATTGCTGGCTTGGCATACTATTAGTATGCTATATGAATTTTCATGGAACATTATTAGTTTAAGAGTTAGAGATGGATAAACATGCGTAGTAAAATTTGGACTTTGTCCTTCAGCTCCTGCAATATCCCTGTCTTAAGCCTTAAGAAGACTGAAAAGCAGAGCCCCTTCATATGTAAATGTGGGTTTGTCTTTTCCCAGAAAATTAATGCCATTTACCTTGGATTAACTTGGAGAGAAGCAGGACAGTGTTTAGTTGGGTGAGGCATGTTAATACCTTCGCAAATAGTGACCTTTTGCAAATTGTGGATGCAGTCACATATACAAATCCAGTTAAAAAGATAAACAAAGACAGAGAAAGCATCCAGTTGTCAAGAATGCATTCCTAAAGAGATGAGGGACTACAGCTGAAGAAGAACTCTAGGTCTGTTTAAAGTCTGCTTTTTCTCTCTATTTTCCTGAAGCTGGCATGTGGCATAGATTCATCTTTATCTTCATGT
>VWZN01020578.1:32836-48816 GCA_013396955.1 Regulus satrapa | reverse complement strand
AAAAAAAAAAAGAAAAGTTTGTTAAAGAAGCAAATTCACTGAACTGCACGTCCCAGGAAAAAGAATAGAGAAAGTGAAAAGAAAAACACACTTTTAAGAAAAGGAACATTAACTACAACTGCAAATTTCCTCTCCTCTCCTCTCTNACAATCTGGTTGAATCTTGCAATGGACCCATGGCATCAAAACAACCAAACTCGTATATAATTTACATGAGTTCTATAGCACCCAAATGCTCCTGACAATTCAATGAACTTCTTCATTTCACTGGAATCCTTATGAACCAAATTTGGCACAAGAGAGCTGTTAATGAAACTGGAACTCCATAAATACAACATGCTTATCCTTGAAGATGCAGGCAGATGTGAGGAAGAGTTCTCCATTTTTGTCATAAAAATAATGTTGCAAATTACCTCTGAGTTAAGTACATTTAGACAGAAGTACAGAGGGAAAGAATCTTCCTTGATAATGACAAGACAAAAATATCCATAAAAAGGAAATAAAGATGACACACTTCTTTTTTCCATGACATACATTTTTTACATGGCTTAGGGGCTTTGCTTCCTGAGAGTTTACGTTGTCGTCAGCTGTCAGGGCCCTTCCATGCATGATTTATGTACGCATAATAAAGACATCGTGGTTGAGGGACTGATCTGTGATTTCCAACAGCTTTGAATCTAACCGCAATAAAATATACAGCACATGAATAATATAGGGTTTAGTTTAAAAAGATCAAATTATAATAAATTGGAAGCAGATTTATTTTCAGTTGCTCCATCTGCTCTTTAATTTTTTTATTTCCCCCCCACACCCCCCCAAAGATCGAATTGAATGACAGCTTTTAAGCAGGACAGGTCTAAGATTTCCACTCTCCGGAATCTTTCAAGGGATCATTTAGGCTGTCTCAGTTCAGATTTAGGACAGACTGTGAAGGTGTTGGAGCTTGAATTTAAATCAGCTCTTCCTAAAGTGTTGTGGGACTTCCCCACGCTGTTTTAGTGGCGAGGCTGGTGTGCTGCTAACCCTGACTGCTGCACTGGTTGTCAGGAGTGCCAGGAGGCCATCAGTAGAGCCATGGTAGCTCTCAGGCCATCACTGGTGAGTCGTGCTGAAATGCATCTCACACAGCTCAGCCAGCAGGTCATGGAGGTGGTTGTCCCCACGCTGTTGTTGGTTGTTTGCAGCACGGGACAAATTCACTGGGCAGAGAACATGTCTCTGCTCAACATGTATCTAACTGATGACTGGGTGAAAGGACCCTTTTCATTGTCTGTGATAAACTCCAGGTGCAGAGGTTCAGTAACTTGGAGGGAATTCAATGGGAAACCTGTGCTAACCAGTCCCTAGTTCTCACACTCTTGTCCATCCCCATGAAATTATTCATTTTATAATGATAGAACTTCATCAGGTATCTAGGGAAATTTTACTGGTGCTGTGTTGAAGTCACATTTCAAAATTTGCCTCTGTTCAGGTTAATGAATAGAAATGGAGGATTAGATCGTGCTTAATGACAACAAGAACATGACAAAGGTGCAAAACCCTTCAGCAGTTGCCTCCAAATGTGCATTAAAGTTCTCATTTGGCTCTGCGAGTAGTGAAGGCAGACAGAGGTTCTTCATAGCCTCAGAACCTATTTTAATTACCCCCTCCCTGGGTAATTATTAACAGGGGAGGAGAGAACTGCCTGAGAGCGTGAATGCTAATGGGTTCCCCTGAGAGCACGAGCCCAGAACATCAAGGAACATATGATGGGCTAACAGCCTCTCCAACAAGTTGCTGCTGGCTTGGAGGTGGGATGCTGCACTTGAGATGCTGGCGATATTCCTTGATGACTTGAGGACTAAACCACATCTTTATAAAAGCAAAGCTGTTCTTGTACTAAAATATTCAATGGGAAGGGAAATTGTGTCGCTAAAACTTGGGCTTTTGACACAGTCAAGTGCTGTCAGAGCAAATAAGGGAAAGGAGGTGGAAAGAGGATCTGAAGCATGTGAGAGCTGTGTCTTCACCACTGGTTAGGGTGTTGCTTTTTAATAACAGCTACAGTGCAAGTTATCTGTTAAGTGGAGGGAGGCCTCATGACAAACCAGAGAAGGGAAACCACTTCATTCTTGAGCCATGTCAAGGGCATGACAAGGCTTTTTTTTTAAAAAAAAAAGGCCCTCCACTTGTCAGACTAAATGTGACTCTGCACCCCAAACCTTCAGGTCTTGAGGTGTTATTTCAGTTCTAACACATCAGGTATTAAATCATTAACTAAGGTTATTATTTAAAATCATGCACCTTCCTGTTAGATGGTCCGAGTGTCAGACAAAATTCACCTTTGAATGAGCTGGGATGAGCAGGAACTAATGTTTAAAATAATGTTTTTGTTGTTTTATTTGGTTTAGAAACCTTTAAAAACCATTTCTGCTGTTCTAGGAAGGAATCTAACATATATCTGCCAGTGCGGTGGATGGAGTCAAAAGTAATTCTTTCACTTTCTCAGATGTTTTCCCCTGAGGTCCCCCTCCCAATCAGAAAACAGTCTTTGCATGGAGATATCACTGGAGTATAAAAACATTAATTTTTTGGTAGCCAGTATGATCTGAAAGTAACTAAAATGGTATTTTACATTTTTTGGTTTTGCCACATTTTATGCATTTTATGCATTATGTTTTTAAGGTTCTTCTTTCCAATCTTTTTCAACTTGCCAGTTAGAGTGAGAGCTGGCTGGTGTTTATCCTGGCTGAACCCAACCCTTGAGCCACCTGGTGAGGCTGGTCTCATTATTGCTATTAGGCCTGTTTCCCACTGGTGGGCCTTCTGGAGAACCCCTTGGAGCCAGGGTAAAACTCAGGGCAGTATTTGGGACCCAGTTGCTCGCTGGCCTCTACACAGGATCATTGGGTTATTCAGAGGCACATAGAAACAGGGGAGTGGTGTGATGACAGGTGGGCACATGAACTACCCCCTGCTGATGTCTAGGCATGCTTATCACTGTGTGGGCCAACATTTTTTCTCCTCTGCATTTCTCAGTGAGGGTGGTTTGGGTTTTCCCCCATAATCAAGCTGTTGGGGTGTCTGTAAGACAGTTTTTTTTTCTGAGAAATTTGAGAAAACGCTTTGATAGGCTGCCTAGAGGAGGACTGATGAGGCCAAATGCCCATTATGAACAAGCAAAACCCGGTGCACTGTTTTCTAGAAGCTGTCTTTGTATGGGC
Source organism: Regulus satrapa (assembly GCA_013396955.1). Classification (NCBI taxonomy): domain Eukaryota; kingdom Metazoa; phylum Chordata; class Aves; order Passeriformes; family Regulidae; genus Regulus; species Regulus satrapa. Next base: position 45,614 of record VWZN01020578.1, on the reverse strand, counting down.
TCTTTGAATGTGAGTACAGAGAAAGAAACTATCTCTGGAACCATCATCGGTGTCTTAGCAATTAGTGCCCTGGGGTTAATGAATTTGCACTTATCACCAAGTTCCCTGGGCTGTTGGGCTTTAAGTTCACAAAGCTGAGGTAGTGGCAAAGGGGAGACATGACTCTGGTAGTGGACAGGGTAAAAAACTTGTGGGTCCCTTCCAGCTCTGGGTATGGTGTGAGCCTGTGAAGTGCTGGAATCTGGCAGCGTGGAATCATGCTGGAATCATGTCTGTGTGCACACAGAGGGGTGGCAGTGCTGAGGGCTCATGCTCTGAGAGGGATCATGCTGTCATGATCCCTCCACAAGTCACACAACACCAATTTAGGCAGTTCTGCCTCCCCTGTGCTGCTGCTCTCCATAACAAAGGCACAGTGCTGCTGCCTTCTCCCCCTCTGCCTTCTGCAGCTGTCACCACCTCATGCCAAGAGTTCAACATTAGGAGTGTTTTGAGCTAAAAAGTCCTGCTCAGATGGTCATGCTTATATCAACTGAAAGGCTTTCAAAGCTTTCCAGCTTAGCCAAAATATGTGGTACACACCATGAGTCCAGTCATTCCCCTTATAGTCATCTACAAAGAGTTGTTTTTATTTTTTTCAAACCCAGCTTTTCCATTATAATTTTCTTCCATTTCTGTTTCAGCTCACTAAACATTAACCACCATGACCTCTACTGCATAAACCCAAACCATATTAAACAGCTTAGGTTTATAGCAAAATCCTAACACCCTATTTGGTGAATGGCTACAGTGCTTGGCTGTTTCTGTAGTTCTGTGGTTTGGGGTTTTTTTTGGATAAAGTAAAATCTTTAGTTGACTGAAACAGTTTGAATATGCTTAACGCCACACTGCTAAGGCAAAACACATAGACGGAACTAATCCATTTGTTTAAGAACAGCACAAATATTAAAACAAACACAAACCACAAACCTATCTGCAATATAGGTCCAGAATCTGTAAAAATGAACGGAAAAGTTTTTATGAACTAGCTTATATATGTGTGTGTATTTGTGTCAGAACATAAGAAATGGCCTCCACCTTTCAATTTACTTGTGGCTCATAATAATGTGTCTTCCTGTGGATGAGAACACACTGCTCCTAGTAGAGCAGCCAGCAATCTGATGTAGGAAAGAAAATTTCTGAATATGGTTTTAGTTTTCAAAAGGAAAAGGCAATTAAAGGTGAGGAGGGGGAAAAGCCTCTTTGGGTGATATAAATAATAGGATAAAGAGCAGGTCTGAACATTCAGACAAATCAACATCAACCAGGGGAGTTCTGAGTAGTGTCTCCACAGAACCATACCTGTGCTTGGGGATATGGCATGTTTTCATTAGTAATCCAGGATTAGATTTAAAGTCACTGCTGATAGAATTTGCAGCTGATGAAGATTGGTAGAAGTATAATTAATTGCAGGGTCCATGTAAGAGAGATCACTCGTGAGGTTCAACTTATTTGGGCAAAACGTGCTTTAACAGAGCCAAAGGCAATACAGTCTACCCAGGAATTCAGAATGCATATTCTGTTACTATCAAACAGTCATAAAATTTCATACATGGGAAAGGGGAAACCTTTCTGCAGGCAAGGAATGTGAGTGATACCTATATGGGACAGGACATGGTGGGTGAGTAACTCAACCTGAGCTCCTTGCCTTGCTGAGACTCTCAGCATTCCTAATTTTTCCAGGGCATGTAGAGATCTCTGAATGGAGAGGGATGATTGCTGCAATGACAGGAGGAATGTCCCAGCAGAGGTGGCTGACCTTGGCCTGAGGGGTACCTTCCAGCACCCCATCTAGAGTACTGCTTTGTTGTCTAAAGTCTGTAGTGTCCTGGACAAAAACTGGGAAATTTAGAATGAGAATTTAGGAAGCTCAAGACAAAGTAATTATACCTTCACAGCAACACATTTTGGAAGTATTTTAAGTATTTCATTGACTAAATGATACAGTCAGTGAGCTAGGAACATGATATAAATCTGATGTGTTGAATTCCTAAATGGGTGGCTATGAATGATATTTCTTAGAAGACACAGATGATGCAGTATACAAAGAATCAAAATCACTGCAGTAGGTGATGCTAAGGAGCTGAGCCTGTTTGGAGCTTTTACCTGTGTTCCAAAGAAGACCAAATTGTCAGCAAGGATCTTGGACAAGACAGGAACCTCTCTCTGACCATGAGTTCAGGGCAGGAGGACTCCACTAAGAGCTGAACATTATTTGATATCTAGATAAGTCATGGAAGTCTACCTATCTCATTGGTTATGCCACTCTGCATGCTCATGAAAGACCCTGATTAATTCCTTGTTTTTGACACATCCAGCTTCTGAGTTCTGTCCACCTCTTTTTCTCTTACTGTATTAGGTATTAGTAAGCTAAACCTACCTGAAGGCACAGCCCCCATATACAAAAAAAAAAAAAATGTTTCTACTCCTATGACTATTAGTCTGCAGAGCCAAGATGCATCTACATCTATAGATCTATAACATTTACACATTCTAAGTGCTTTATGAATACTGTAAATACTTAACACTGTAAATGGCTTTTCAGAAATGGCCTTTTTTCAGGGCTTTTAATGTTAAAAGTCATGGTTCTTTTTTATAGACATATTCCCCCTTCAATAGAATGTTATTGCAGCCCTACTCCTGTGTGCTAACTCAGTGCGAGTCCAGTGGTAATTCTGCATGTATCCCTCCCTGTTTGATTTCTATTAAGAACATTTAAAAAAGCATAAGTAAAAAAAAAAAAAAAATTTCAGAAAATCACCAGACAAGGGTGCAATCCCAAGAATGAGACACCTTTCAGACTCAAATGGACAAGGAGAAGATGGAGAGGTAATTTGACTACTGGGGAAATATTTGTGTGGAGAGAAGAACCCATTTAGTAGAGGGTTCTTTCATCAGATGGAGAAGGACCAGTGTGATTTAGAGTGAGAAAGATTACAAGCCAGAACAAACTGCTAGGGAAAGCAGCATGTTCTCTATTTCACCCTTCCTTTAAATCAATCTCTCTCTCTGGAAGAGAATTTTCACAGGACATCAATTACTGGAATCAATATCAGGAACAGCTGAGTGAAACTTAATAACCTGTGACATAGGTGTTCTGAGGAAGATGATCCTTTGGGCCTAAAGTCCCCACATTGTAGCGATGAGGAGGAGCAGAGCCCTGCATAGCAATGGGAACAGAACTAAAGAGTAAATACAAGGGGGGGCAGAGCAATGATATCTGAGCAGTCAGGATGAGCAGTGCCTTATAATTCACTTTTTACACCTAGATGTCAGCTGGATGTTAAGTGGATGTTTTGGGGCCACGAGGGTGGCATAAAGCCTTTGTAGATGGAGTAGGTGCACATAAACATCACTGCTTGACCAGGATCCTTTGGTGATCTCTCCTTTCCATACCCATATGTCTGGAATGTGCTCTGTCCAAAGAGAAATTACATTAAACAAGCACAGGATTCTGTGCAGGTACACAGGGATTCCCTTTCAGCTCAGCTGGTGTTTTGCTGTGTTTTTGCCAGTCAGGATATGGCATTTCGGAGGTGGAAGCTATTTTACCAAGCCCTTTTCTCAGCTCATGGTTTACTGCAAATATTGATGGTTTACGACATGCATGTTTTATTGCTGAATTTTTTGCTGGGCTGTTACTTGATTTCAGTAATTAATTCCAAGCTGCTTATTTATTTATTTATTTACCTGCTTACTTATTTTAAACAGAGTTAACAAGTTTCACAAGAATTATGTGTCATAGGGAGGTGTCTTAGCTAATTCAAAGAAGCAAATTGCAAGAGTGGGAAACCTCAGCATGTGAATTAAATTTTATAAGAGAGACACAAAGTGCAGTGTGTTCTCATTACAGTGGAGGACTGTACTGAGACAAAGAACTGCTGCACCAGAAAATGATCCAGTCCCACCCAATCCCTACCAAAAAAAGTACTATTTGTTCCAAATCAAGGAAGTCATTCCTCATCTGCAGCTGACCGGGAGTATCACATATCCCTGAAAAGAATGGCGCAATCACTGAACACAAGATGCTTCCCTTATATTTTAAAATATACCCAGAAGGCTTTTCTGATCCCAGATCTTCCTCTGGAAACTAAAGTCTGTGATGTGGCCTATCAAAATCATCAGTAATCAGGAGAGGGATATCAGGAGAGGCCTGCCATCCTACTAGATAAATTTTTAGGGTGAACCATATCCTTCTTTGACCTGAATGTTGATGAATCTTATTTTTGCTGAGTTAATTTACTATCTTGAAGTGAGTGCTTAATTTTTGTTCCTGCTTATTTCTCATTGGATGAATTTTCCTACATCCTTATGTATGAGAGGGTTAATATTTAAATGAACTCTGGATGTCCCACAAAGTAATGTCTTATCTAAAATGCTAAATTATCTTTGTCACTTGGAACCTCTCTGAACTTCATAATTAAAAAGAGAGGAAAAGAAAACAAAAGAGAAGAAGCCAGAGAAATCCCAGTCTCCAGGGGTTTTAAAAATTCTTTGTTGCAAAGGACCAAGTATTTCTGCACTGGAGCAATATTTTGGTGAGAGAAAACACTGCTGATATTTTTCTGAGGATATTTGACATTTTTCCTTGTGAGATGAAGGTCAAACGCTGTGCAGGCAACATTCCATCACCAGACACTGAGCTCCCAGACACATCTCTGCTTCCAGAACTGACTCCTCAGAGCTCAAACCTGGAGAGCAAACCCTGCTACGTCTCGAACGCTCCAGCTTTTCCTGGACATGGAGCTTTGTGCAGCCCAAACCTTACGTCCCTGCAGTATGGTGCAGTATGATTTCCCTGTCAGCACTTTCTCACACACTAAAAGGGCCAGGGGAATGACAGCACCACCTCCTAAAACATGTCATATTGTCTTTCTTGACCCACACTGTGTGTTGCCAGCTCGCACAAGTGAGCATTTGTCCTGGTTTGCCAAAGCAGGAGCAGAAGCTTCCAGTACTGTCCTTCTGACATTGACCAATGTTAGATAGCTACCAGATGGTTAAAAAAAATCTTTACCAACCTTGGAGGCACTGATGTGGTACAGTACCAGCTGACACCAGCTGTTGATTACCTAAACGTTACAATTTGTATTTTCCTTAATTTATATCAACTGCAGAGCTTACTGTCACATAACATTTACAACTGTCTAATCTCTGTATTTTCCTTCAAATCAAGAATTTGTCTCAATAAAAATCTATGAGTAGGCAAATAAATTATGTCACACATTAGGATATTTGTGTTGATCCTTTAAAATGCAGCTACAGAAGCCCTCAGAGGGCTACATAATGTGTAGATGAACAATTCACTTAGAAGTGTCATTCCTGTATACATATTTGTGAGAGGTCTTTTATTTACACAGCTAAACCAGAAAAAATAATCATACATTGTAATTTTTAAAAAAATCTTTAGTAGCTGTATAGTATATGCCAAATCAAACATGTAACTTATCCATCTTTAATAGTGTTCTTTGTACCATAGAACTGAACAGCAGCTGCTTTGTCAAGTGACCAAGAAATTAGACTTTGGCAAAACAGGGGTTTTCATCAGCATATGACCTTAAGATAACATTTACATTTCAGGAGATGCTGTTCCAGTCAGAACAGAACTGCAGGGCAAATTCACATCTCTGAATACTCAGGGAGGCATCTGACAGAAAAGCTAATAAACGCACGAGATTAGTACAGTTTTATTTTCCATAAATCTGGGACATGTTCAGCAATGTCAAACGGGTTCTTGTGCCTTTAAACGAATAAATAAACCCAAGCTTACTCTGAAGCTCAGAAGTGAGGTGGAATTCATTTAGCTCATTACCATTTAAATGATAGATGGACTGGGTAAACTCTTTTCTTTTGAGGCAGGGGATGGACAATGAGGAGAGGAAAGCAGTGGTATTACATAAATTTGGGCTCCCAGGCTTAGATGATTGGACTCAGATGTTTCCAAGGAAATTATTTTCTCCAAAAGGGCTCTTTGGTTCCTTACAGGTATAGCAATCATATTTAAAATGTTTTTACTCACAGACAGGCTCCTATATCTTCAGTCACATAGGATTTACCGGAGGGTTTATCCTTGGGCTGCTCTGTTGAGCACAGAGAATTCAGGTGGGTGTTTCCACAGTGTTAGGCTGCCAAGACATACAGAGGAAAAAACAACATGTTTAGAGGAGAAATATTTTGCTTTTGCCATTCTGGCTATAATTTATTTCCAGCTTTTGCAGTCAGTCATTATTTACCTTTCCTAACTTGAAGAGAAATTTGAAGGGGAGAGTGGAAACAGGTAGATATTTTGTTTACTCATTTATTCTGTGAGAAAAGGAGATGCCAAGGTAGCTGAGAATAAGTTAAGATCTTCATGCTTAGCCTGGGACGAGTAAGAAAGAAACATTTCAGTATACTGTAAATTAACTCGGTCCTCTGTCAGCCAAGTTCCATTGAAAAAAAAGTAATAAAATGGCAACACATTTCTTTTGGGTCTTATTTAAAAGAGATAGAAAGGGACCCTAAAACAGATGAGACAATAGGAGATTTCATGTGTGACACTTATGCTGCAAAATCACAGTCGACTTGCTTTTTTCTCCCTGGTTTTCTTGTAACCTTGAAGCTTGATGTAAACTCTCCAAAATTTTTTGGAGCACCCACAGGTCTCTTGTCAAAATTTCCAGGGCCCTAACAGCTCCAGTCAGAGTTATGGATAACTGTGCTGTGTACAGGGCTGTGATAATGTCCTGATGGTTACATCAGGCTCCTGTGGTGACATGAGAAGAGGGATGGAGACAGGAGTTTTGTGGGAATCCAGAAAATCTTATAACTCTTCATAATAATGCTTCTTCCTAACAAAAGAGCTCTTTAATAGGTGGTCCCATGTGTGGCTTTTCTCAACATTGTTGGTGTTAGTGGCCTCCTGAGTGGTGACAAACCTTTCATCATCCATGTCTTTTCCAATTTTTCACATCCAAAACCTGATTTCTGCCTCAAACTGTGTATTTTGTGTTTACCTCCTTCTTTCTTGTCATTTCACATCCTTCCTGCATTTCAGATCTCACCCAGGATGAAGATGAATATGGCCTGGACTACTTAGGGAGAGCATATCCTTTCCTATTTCCTAAATTTACCTTCAACTGGGAAAAATGCAAATAAGAAGTGGTGGCTCTTTCCCTGTCCAGGAACAACTCTTGCACCACCATAACTTAAAAAAATAAAATACTGTATATACAGCCTGGCACAACATCCCTAATCCTGGACATCCATTGATCTCTGCCTCAAAATATACTGAACTCAGGCCCATGAGTGGTGCTCTGCCTCCTCATTAATGTATTTTGAGCCAAAAACTGGGACAACCATTAGCACAAAGGGAGCCAGTTTAGAAAGGGGGGGATGTATCTACTAGTGTAGCTCTTACAAAATGACTGGTGACAATGTGAGCCCCAGCTCTGAGACTACGAACATAGTTTGGTCTTAATTTTACTGTCTGGGAGGAATCCAAAACTTTCTCATTTTAGATGTGAGAGTATGAGAAACCTTATGAAAAGGCAGAAAGGTGGAAAGGGGCAAGCAGGATAGTAAAAACAATAGGATGCTCCCTACCTGTCTTATTTTGCTGAGGCAGATAGTCACAGCATGTGCAGTAAGGAGGAATTTGAATGGAAAAAAGGTTGAGTGACTAGTCATCCTTAATACCAGAGGCTGCTATGTGAGCAGATTGATAGCACTGGTGGATCTTTGCCAGTGATTATGGGAAGTCAGATGCAAAAAGGGCACAAAAGCAGAATCACTGGGTCCTCTCAGGCAGTATTTTGGGTAGATTTGGTATGTCAGCAGAAACTCTTGGGAGAGTGTTGCATTTGACACCCAGCCCAGGAGGAGGACCAGAGCAGGAAGGGCTGCAGGGTTGGTTGGTGGGGCTTGTCTGCATGGTTCTGCAGAGAGAGACATGACAGAGAAGTGTAGGGGTGGTGGAGATGGGTGTAATGTTCTCAAAAATAATTAAAAACATAAAATTATCCCATGTGACTTTTCTGTCTGAATTATCCTGTCTGAGATGCGGACTGTCTGGCAGAGTCACCTGTGACTGAAGACTGTATGCCAAGTGCCCCTAAACTGAGTCCCTGTTTCCTGAGTCTCCCTTTACAACATTTAGGGAACTCCAACAGGGTCACTTTGTCCAAAGGGCTCTAAGGGCTCTTTTCCCCCTCTTTCTTGGCCTGGAATAGACTACATTTGTTAGCATAAACAGAGTGCAGTTCCAACTGCCTTGCTTTTGGAAGGGTTTTAGTGGGTAAGGTTGGGATTTCCACTCACAAAGGAAGTTTTCTGAGAGGAGTTAGTTGATGGGTAAGTGTGTAAGTGGCTTGGCTTTTTGTTGTTCTGCTGACATTTCCTCTCTTACTTCTCCCCACAATTTAGGAGTCTACAGCAGGAATACTTTAAGACACAATAAAATTAGATGGAAAAAAGTGTTAACAATATATCCAAGGATCCAAGGAGACAGAGGGAAGACAAAAAAAAAGGGACTTTCTTCTACAGCACCTCAGAATTAAAACATCTGTTTCCAGTTGACTCACATTCCTAAAGGTGCACTAGTCCTTGTTCAAGCCCATCCAGTATATCTTGCCTGAGCTGTGGGGTTTAAATGAGCATCACATATCAGGCTCATGGGCAGCCTACCTGGCCAGGTAGTTAGCAGAGCTGAGGAATTTGCTTTTCTTTATTTTATTTTAAGGATCTAGGCTGCATTTGCAAGCAAAGAATTACATTTCCCCACTGTTGACAATTGCAATAGTTCTTGAGGATGCCTCATTGCTCTGGGCTTGGACCTCAGCCATGGTGCTACTGCCTCTGTGCCCACCTTTCCATTGCTGCTCGTCAGCCATCCATCCATCCCTCTGATTCCCTGGCAGAGCAGCCTGGAGTTAGGCAGGCATGCTGCACTTCGCCGTGCTACAAGAGTCTTTATTTTTGTTGGCTGGGGAAAAGCTGCTGGTCTCAGTTTCTTTTAAAATATTTTGTGCTAAAGAGAGGAAAGGAAGCTGAGCTGCAGAGCCTGGGGGCTCTATTCACTGCTAAGCTTAACTTCTTCAGGTCAGCTGCCAACAGCTACCAACACTGTGTCTTCCAGCATCTGGTGTTGGAGGGTGATTTGGTAAAGCCCTCCATCACGTGCCTCCCTCTCAGCCCACGAGTCATCCTCCTGATTTCAGTTAGGTTATTCAAATCACTCATGAGCCTCAGCTGTAAATGGAAGTGGCAAATGGAAAAAAAAAATATAAGAAATATAGAGGTGTTTTCCTTTTTATATGTTGCTCACAGGAGAAATTACTTTGTTGATGCTGACAGGTCCTGAAGCCATGATATAATTCCTTAAAAATATATATATATATAGTTAAAACCCCTCTTGTTTAGTTTCTGAGGAATGAACAAATGGGTTTTCAGGCAAAAGTTTAGAATTTTCTCCCTCATATTTGCCAAGGACCACACTCAGACTAAGATTACCCTAAGCAGCATGTGGAAGGTGTAATTGAACAGTATATTACAAGCTGAGGTCTGGCAATGTTTTTCAATTTAACCTGGGCAAAAAGCACTGTTTTTTCAGCAGAACAGTATCTCATCACCTTTCCTTGCACCCAGTGCATATCCACAGGTGGATCAAATGGAGTCTACTTACAGGAAAGAATTCAAACTTTCATTCTGGGCAGAAACTGAAATGCCTCCTCTGCTTTTCTGCCTTGTCTAGCATATTCTCTGTGTAAACTATGAGCATGGTGTTGGACTGTAATTGTTGGAAAGACCTTCATACAGAAGTGTAGTTTTAAGGTCAGTCATCAAATCTCAAACATTGCAGATAGTGCACTGGTGGCTGTATCCAAATTTTCCTTTGGCTCTCAGAAACATCCTTGCTCCCTAGCATGGAAAGCTGTTTCTACAGCTTAGGGTTCTTAGGAGAGAAAATGTGTCAGGGCAAGGGCAAAGAGAAGCCACCTCAGGGTAGTCAAGTTGCCCTGAAGAGAGTCCTGCACGTGTGTGCCTCCTCTTGCCAGTGCAGGAGAGTTTCTCTCACATTTTCCTCAGGACTGTGTCCACCTATGCACTGTTGGCACAGAGGAGTGGCATGCCAGAAATGCCGAGTGTTGCTTAGTTCATGGTGGTGTCTTCATTTGCTCTTCACCACTCTAACCCTGGGGCTGGGACAAATAGAATGTCCTGATGTTACAGGGTTTGCCTTCTTTTCTGTAAAAAACATAAGCCTGTAACATATGGATCTGGAATCTCCTCTGACATGTAGGTCTCCCTTCCTTGGGAGGATATGGGCTCTGTATCCCATGGCTCTTCTGCTGGGGGTCTGAGAAGCACCCCTTGGCTTTCTCATTCTGGTGAGAGTTTGTGAGCAGGGAAAGAAGAGGGAAAAGGTCTTGTGAAAGACTCAAATCTGATCTGGAAGTGACTGAGACCTGCTAAGCACAGACCCATTTTTAGACTTCTGCTCTATAAATACAGCTCTTGCCACCAGCACCTGCTCTACCAATAAAGTATCATCTGTGAGATGTCACTCACTGACGTTCAGTGTCACACAGAGAAACAGGCCAAGCATTTGCCGAGCTGTGTGTTCTCTACAGGGAGGAATATAGCTACAGATCATATGACCTGGACAATATTTGACAGGATTATGCCTCCATACACGTTTGCTCAGCACCTTATGCACTGAAGTTCCCCCAGTTTGGAGCCACAGGACATTACTGTAACCTGAGTATTATTTATGTTGGCAGCTAAGAGATAGATCATGGGTTAGGAAAGAGCAAAAGAAGCAATGCTAGTGAATGTTATGTCTTTAGCATCAAACATCTTAATATTAATACAAGACTGCAGTGATGTAAACACTGTGGAGAGATTCTGTCTCAGAAGCTTTATTTTCCATAAAGATCTTGATTTCCAGAGGTCACACNCGGCTCAGAAATGCTCTTTGCTGCACGACAGCTGCAGTTGCATGAGTGATGGAAGGATTTTCCTCCAGCAGAGGAGAGAGGCAGCAGGACTATGGTACCCATATCTAGAAGGTCACACAACTGTGTGGAAGGGACAACTGCTTACCCCTGTAACCCACTCACCTCCTTCCATTCCCAAACAGAAAGAGAACTGGTCTTGCATCTTACAGTTTGGGATTGCCTGGGGCAGGTTTAGCATTTCAGCCAGACTTTGACCTCTCCCTGTCCCACCTCAACAGGGTATGTCAGGGGGAGGCAGCTCTGGCTCAGGGTGGGGGATCCCAGCATCTGCCTGGAAATTCCCACATGGAGATTTTGGGCTCCTGTGTTGCAGTCACAGGTGTTTACTGAATCTGAACCCTGCAGGAAACTGAGGGGCACAAGCACATGGAGGAGGTGATGTATCTGAAAACTCAGTTGCTGAAATCACCTCCTGGCCAGGTCACCACCATTTATCCCACGCAGGCACTTGGTGGTCATGGAGGTATTAAGGGTACTGCTTTCCATTTCCTGCTCTCATAAAATGCAATTGTGGTTCTTGCTGTTTTTTGAAGCATCTCAGCTTAGCTACTGAGCTGTGGGCACACAGCCTCCTTTCTCCTTCCTTTTGCTGTGCCCCATCCCCTTACCAAGCACCTGCAGTGGCTTTCAGCACGCATTCATTGTCTGCCTTTTGACTGCTGCATATATGTTCAAATTGTTATTTCCCAGCAGATGTATCACATGAAGGTACTGAATTCCCACCCTTCCTTTCCCTCCCCTCTCTCAGAGCTCTGACTCTGGCCTCACAAAAGCACCAGTTTTATTGTAACAGAGCTCAGCATTTAAGCCTTGTTCTCAGATTTGTCTGTCTTAAAACAGAAGATATTATAAATATTGGTGAAGGCAAAGCAGTGAGCATAACCTCCAAATCTCGCTTGCTCAGATCAGATGTAGCCTTCCTGCTGTAATCATTCCTCTCTCCCCTTCCTTCCCCTCCCTTCTCTCTCTTTTTGGATATGTGTTTCTCTCTGACTGTGATTCTGCAGTGGCAGAAAGGGGTCAATCTATCTGTAAAAGATGGACTCAGCCAAGCTTTTCTAGCTCTTTCCTGCTGATGGCAATTATCCGGAGGTTGGCAGCAGTCCCAGAAACCTGCAGTTCCTGCAGTCCTGCTGCTGTGAGCCTGCTCCACAAAGCCAGCATCCTAAGAGGATCACTTGGTGTGATGCCCAGGAAATGACAAACAGAAAAGGTCACACGTACTCCAAAAAGATATACTGCTCGGCAAATTTAATTGACATTGTGCAGCTTTTAAAAACGTCCCTGCAGACATTCCAGCATTTAACAGATGCAAGCAAAGAACAGAAAAATAACAGGGCTTTAGAGAAAGGGCAGAAAAAATACATTCTGTCCCCCCAAAAGAATTTTTTCATACCCCAGTAATATCCTTTCACATGGTCTATTGGATCAGGATAATTTTTTGTTACCCCTGACCTGACAAGTGAAATCTGCCATCCCATCCCCCAGCCTTCTTTCCTTCCCTCACACACACACTGCTGCTTTTTAAATCATTGTGCTTTCATTTCACAGGGTAACTGTCTTTTTTTTTTTTTTCTTTTTTTTCCTTGCATGTTAGTCTGTTAAAATATTGTACAGGGAACCAGCTCCCTGTCAAGGCCAGAGCTTTTGTGGAAGGTCACCATTCTGTCCTGTGTTATCTAGTCAGAGGAGAAAAATGCTGCCTGCATCAATGGGCTTTTTCTTTAACAAAAAGTAACAGG
>VWZN01020578.1:15050-32712 GCA_013396955.1 Regulus satrapa | reverse complement strand
AAAAAAAAAAAAAAAAAAAGAAAAGAAATAATACGACCACGATGAAGCAGAGGTGACACAGGAGATCTGGATGCTTGTTCCATTTACACCTGTGCAATTTGGGATGAAAGGCACCATCTTCCCTGCATAGCAGTCACCATGATTCAGGTGGCCAGAATACTAAAGAACAAGCTTTGAGTCCATGGGGAACTCTGTATCCTCACATATGAGTCCCAGCAATTGCATCAGCTGAACTGCTGTGGAGAAGGGTGGTTGATGCTCCCAAAGCTTCCATGAGTTGCTATCCATATAATGACCCCAAGCTGCCCACTTTCAGAGGTGTTGTAAAACACCTGGTGCATCAGTCTAAACACTTCAGGACTGTATAAAGCAAACAGAAATATCTCCATGAGTTTTTTTTCTGATTACTGCATTTAATAAGAATTAACTCCTGTATCTAAAGTGCGGGTGTGTACATGGGTAGCATCTGTGGAAGCCTGTCACTTATTCACCTGTCCAGGCTTGAGCAATCTTAAAATTTCAACACAGAATCAGTGGAATAAATAATTTCTGCAGAGCATTATGAATAGAGATCTTACAGAGCATAACAACAATACAGCAGCGGTCTGTAGAAAGCAGGGAAGTGGAGAAGGACAACACAAAAAAATTTTGCTTTGGATTGCTGCTTTTGAATAATTAAGCAATCTGCTGGAAGTGACAAAATTCCCCCTGAACATCACTTTGCTCTACCAGTCCTAGAAGGTAGAAGGAAACATGCTTTGACTTTCTTTGCAGCAGGAAAAATAACCTCATCATTGTGGCGACTATTGGGACCAGAGCCTAAGATTTCCAGTCCACCCCTGTGCTGAAGAGCAGGTCACACTAAAACAGAGGGGACTAGATAGTGACTGATCCATTTCAAGGATCCATTTCAAAAGAAGATCCCATTAGAAAGAAAGCATGACATTTGACTTTCTTAGCATGGAGGCGGCGAAATCCACATTCTGAAATAAAGTTGATTCTTACTGTTTAAGGAGAGCCTAAAACACATGTGTGAGGCAATTTTTCAGGGCTTCTTTCTTTCTAATTCTGAACGGGATTTTTCCAACCTCCATCTACCTCAATGCCAGGGCAAGTGATGAAAAGTCACTGTTATAAACTTCCTGTCAGTTCCTACCCCTAGCCACACAGAGTGGGAGAAACATTAGCCTTTCCTTTGAAACATCCTTTGGTACTAGTGCAACCCCAGAACAGTTTTCAGCTGTGACAGTCTGTTTTGGTTCAAATCTTCTGGCTATCAAGAAGTGTGTGAACTAATAAAGCTTCAGTTTACATAGCATTATAACAGGATTTTGGCTTCCTCATGGACCAGGAAACTCCAGACTGAGAACCTGCTATCAGAAATAGTTAACTTTCCAGGAGGCATTGTTTTCTATAAAAGGGTTTTGCTCTTGACAAAACCAGTGTATATTAAGTGACTCATAGCCGTGTAATATTATTGCCTGGTTTCATAACACACTCTCGTGTTACACTGGACTCCATAGAACCAGCACAATAAAATTCAAAAGTTGAACTCCTCTGTACTGCAGACTTCTGTTGACACAATTATATTGGTCAGGAGAGGCAAGAGGTGAGATCTCTGGCTGTAGAGCAACAATCAAGAAAAGCCTGATTGTAAAAAATGTCACAGGAGCCCAAACTGAGCTTTTACCATATCACTGCTTTTGCTTCAGGATGTGGAGAAGAAGATGAAATATATACTTTTATTCTCCAAATTATTTAAACTTTCTAGTTCTGTCTTTTTAGGGGGCAAAAATCTGTAAGGCACCTTGATATTTGAAACACAAAATGTTTTATGAGTTAAAGCTTTATTTAGGTTTTTGTCAAAAACCCAAAAGCACCAATCATTTAGACCACAGGAGACTTGCCAGCTGTGGAAGTATTAAGGCTTTTACTGCATGCAAGTGAGCTGTTCTGACTCCATCTGCTAAAATGGTAAATTTTTTGCATAGGCTTGTTTTGACTGATACCCAATCCTGAACACTTTGTAAGGCAGTTACACATGCAAGCCTGATGAAAACTGTTCAGCTCTTGCCAGTTCTGCATGGTGACCAGTTCATTAGAGGAAGGTGATGGGGTGAATCTTCATGACTTATCTGCAGAGAGACAAAATTTAAAAACTTCTGCCTTGTTTTGTCAACAAAAATGTTATTAAAAGCAAGAAGATTCTTAAGCTTTTCTGGTCATCTATGGAAAATTGTTGAAATGGCTGAATATACAGTCCAATGAAATTGTTTTAATTTATGGACTACTAATATTCTGCAATTTAATGTTGGATTGATTTTATAAATCTTGCCATTAGACTTTCCTGTTTTCACTTTTTATAGCTACTAAGTGTTTGGAAATGTTAGTAGATTAAAACTTCAGGAAATAAAAAATTTCTCTTTGAAGCCATTCCTTTCTTCTCATGGAACATTTAGAACTAGAATAACAAAAAAATTCCAGGAATAAACCCCTGTGGTATGTCAGTGTGAAATATCATCAGTGGGAACTCAAAGATTGTGTAGTCTCAGGAGAAACAAGAGAACACAATTTAATTAAAGCTTCTTATTTTAATTGCAAAATTGTATAATTTTTTTTGGTTGTTGTTGTTGTTGTTAAATCTCTGTTAGGAAGAAACCCCATGAACTGGATTATGGCCAAGTATGATGGCTATTTCTTCCTATTACACAACAGTTTAGGAGGAAATCCTGGAATCTTGCAATAATTTCGTGGAAGGGACCTCTGGAGGTCACCTAACCCAGCCCTGCCCCCAGAACAGGACATACTGTGCTCTTCTATTTCCAACCAAAACTGTGGGGAAACCAGGCCAGGAGAGAGATCCTGATTAGCCAGGGGAGCAGCTCTGGTGCCCACCCAATTTTCAGGGAAGTACTCCAGAGCCACGCACAGAGGTGTGTCCCAAACTGGAGGAACCTCAGGGGAGCAGAGGGAGTTGCCAGTAGCCCGCTGCTCATGAGACAGGAGCTGATGGCTCCCAAGCCAGGAGCAGTAAGGTCCAAATTTCCCTCCCCTATAAAAAAACCCCTCAGGGAGCATGGGGGACCAGGAGTACTACCAGCTGTGCAGGATAAACAAGACATAGGGTGGCAATCAGGGCAAGCCTGTGTGAAATCCTAAGGACACAGGGACGGGCTGTCCCCACATGCCAAAAAATGACCCCACAGGAAAAATATTGTCCTTGCTGAACAGAGTGCTTTGGCTGGAAATTATTGAAAAAAAATAGGGAGTTAATGACCTTAGGAAGAAGGGGCAAACAATTCAGGAGAACTACAGGAATGTTGTGAGGTTGTACAGGAAGAAAATTAAAGTGACCAAAGCCCAGCTAAAATTTAATCTGGCCACTGTCATAAAGCACAACAAAAATTGTTTTTGCAAATACATCAGAAACAGGCGGAGGGCAAAGAAAAATCTCCATCCTTTATTGGATGGCTTGGATGGGCCAGGAACATCCTGGCCTGTCTCAGCATGGGAGTGTCCAGCTGGCCCACNCTCCAGGGAACAGGGACAGGATAAAGCCTCAAGTTACCCCAGGTGAGGTTTGGATTGCATGTTAGGGAAAAAATTCATCACCAATTCATCACCAGGGCAGTGTTGGAGTCCCCATCCCTGGAGGGATTTAAAGGCCATGTGGATGTGGCCCTTGGTGGCAGAGGTTAGTGGTGGCCTTGCCAGTGCTGGGGAAATGGCTGGGTTCAATGTTTTTAGAGTTTTTCAACATAAATAATTCTGTGATTCTATGTCTGTGATTCTATCTTTTCGTGGCAGTATTTCTGTCTATGACTTTTATTCTCCCAGTGTTAAGTGCAGAATCTGAACACCTTCCATAGAGAACCAGCAACATAATTTTCATCTTTCTGAGAAAAAAAGTACTTTTTCCTATTTTATATATATATATTTTACTTGTAAGATCTGATCATCACCCTCTTCTCTTGATGCTGGCAGCACAGACACAAGTCCAGGTGCCAGCATTATTCTCATAGTGATCACAGCTCTACATTTCAGCCTTAAGAGAGAAAAATACCCCTCAATCTACCCATGTTTTTAAATGTATATCTTGCTGCCCTTGATCTGGAAATGCTTTGCCCTTAGTCCTCACAGCTGTGTTATTTAAAATATGGTCATAGACTCATTAAAGACAAGAAGGGACGGGACTTTGGTTTTATGTTTTGCCTCAAAGATTTGGACATTCCAGTCTGCACAGAGCTTTGTAAAATAATTCTGGGACTTCTGTCAGGTTTGATTTATGACAACATGTGTCAGATGTAATTGCACCATCACTCTATCCATTCATTACCAGTGTTTCTTTCTGCATTGCTCTGCACAAGATCTCCAGGGGACAGAGTGACCTGAGCTTGTTTTTCCAGTGAACAGCAGGACTAGAGGTCCCCATTCCATCATGTGTTGCAGTTTAGTGACCACCCTAAAACTGAGGGGTATGATCAGAGAGTACAAAGCTGCACAGAAAGGAGATGCTGGGAATACCCTTACCCAAGTCTGCCCCAATGAAATGAATCATAGTGCCTGTTGAGATGATATGTTCTTTGTATGTAAGTCTAACATACCCATAGCAACTCTGAGTTACATTCTATGGGGCATCAGCTTCACTGTACTGGATCTAACATCTTTGAACCACGTTATATTTTCCAATAATAAGCAACTCACAAGACTCCCAAATTGGTTTTATGCACAAATCTGTGTTCCACACCTTTTCTCTCCCATATTTTTCAGGAAGAAGTTTTTGATCAGTGCCAACACACACTTTTCTGATGAAAAGTAGAGGAGATACAATTGTGGAACTACTCTACTACTTCAGATCAGCGTTGCTGCAATAACCAAACTCATAAAAACTTAGCTCTTACTCTGGCAGTTTAAATTTGTAGTCAAAACACAATGTTGGTGGGTTTGTTTTCATTTTTCTCTTTCTTCTACTTAGCTTTGAGATTTGATCTCTCCTCAGCTTTAGATTTCTTTAGACATAAATTGAAATAACTCTTTTTCAGACTATGATGGCAGCAAGTTCATCACTGAACAGTGACTGAAGCTCAAACACAGAATTTAATTTACGTGGGACAGTATTTGTGGGATTTGGTTTTTTTTGTGAGTTCTAAAAATATAGGTTTTTAATCTGAAACACTACATTCTCCTGAGAAGCTTGTTTTTTGAAGCTAAAAGCCTGCATTGGAGCTCTAAATAGCTGAGTCCTAAACTGTATTTTGTACCTTGGATGAATTTAATGTATTTTAATCCCAGGTAAGCATTGCAAATGCCACAAATTTATAGAGTAGTTCAGGTTGGAATGGAATATCTGAAGGTCACTGGTCCAATCTCTTGATCAGAGCAAGTTATGCTTCAAAATTAGATCCATCACATCGGGGTCTGGTTCAGCCAAATCCTGAAAATCTCTGAGGAAGAACTGCACAATTGCTTCTGCGTATTGCCATGCTCAGAGTGAAAAAGGTTTTCTCATATCTGGTGGATATATCCTTTGCTGCATCTGGTGCCCTCTGAGGAGAGCCTGCATCTCTCATACCAAAATTCCCTTTTGGTAGCCAAAGACCATGACTGTGATCCTGCTTTAGTCTTCAGATTTCTGTTTGCATGCAAATTGAAACATTTCCAGGAGGAGGGGGAGAAAGTTTGGGTTCCTGAGGTATGCCATTTCATTTTGGTTTTGGGTCTGTCCACCTCCAGTTTTAAAATGCCTTTGGGCATTATGTTAAAATGCCCAACCTAAACTTCCTCTTTTGACCCATCTCAATTCTTTGTTATTTCATGCAAAATTAAACAGGAAAGTCTGGGATAACTGTACAAGCAAACTGTCCACCTTTAGAGATATGACCTAATCCAGATAAACAACATTGGAATTGGGTGTCAGTGATCCTTGAGGGTTCTTTCCAACTCAGGTTATTCTATGAAAAGCAAAATTTTTGTTTCTTGGGGAAAAAAATTTCCCGAACTCACGCCTCTCACAAGCTACTTGACAGATGGGTAGAGATATTTAGTCTATCCTGTGAAATCTTTCAATATTAAAGAGGTTCAGCATCTAGTTCTGGGACACACAAAGATGAAAACCAAGAGTGGACCATGAACTATGCACATTTATGCAAAAACCTCATCAACCCTAGAAATATAAAGCCTTGGATAAATTGAAAAGCAAAAATTCAAAACCGGGGAAAACCTGAAATTCTGGCATCAGGTTGTGCAACTCCTCACCACAATAGGTCTGCTCAAGTAACATGATATCCAGAGTGATCAAGAAATGCAAGACTTCATATTTCAGGGTAAGGACCAATCTGTAATTTTTATGATTTAGGATGAAATTCCCACTGAGAACAAATTACCAAACATCTGCCTTCTACAGACTTAGTTCATATTCCTTAGAGGCATCTGACCCAGACTTGCTGGAGAATGGAAGCTCACTGGCTAGTCCATGTGTCTGATCCAGTCTGGCATTTCTTACTTTGCTATGGCTCTTGGTTGGGTTTTTTTGTTTGTTTGATTGTTTGTTTGCTTTTGGTTTTTCTTTTTGTTTTTTGTTTAATTTTCCCCTTTTACCAGTGCTAAAACATAACCAGTGAAAAACAATTAGCTGTTCTCCTTGCCCCTGCACACCTGATTTTTTGCACAGAATGGTGGAAAAAACCAGAAGGCAGAACCATCCTGCACCATGATGTCTCGAGAGCTAGAGCTCTCTGGAACAAGTGGCCATTGACATTTTCCTCCTCTGTTTCAGCCATTCCAGCAGCTGCACAGCCATGCATTCCAAAATGATGCATTTACCACCAGCCTCTGTGTACACCCATGCAGTCTATCCCCATTCTCTTGCCTGTTTGCCTTGATTTCCCTAACTACAAAGGAAAGCCAGATCACAGGTTTTCAAAGCTCACAGAATTCTGCTGTCTTGGAGAGAATGACAAGCACCCATAGCATCATTGCTCTTCCTACTGCATCTCACCACTCCCTCATTTTATCTTTGCTTCTGTAGGCTGCACAAAGCTCTGGGATAAACCACAGCTCCATTGTGCATTCAGACTTTTTTCACCTAACCTCCAGCACTGCGTTAATTTTAGTGCTCCTGATGTAGATTTAAATCACTGGGACAATTTTGCTTGCCATGTAACTCAAACTAAGTCTGTGAGAGTGCAGAATAGATTAAGTGGGTATACTATTTTTATATCTTAAAGATCATTGTTCTTTTAAATATCACATGAGTTCTAAATATTTAACTGAAGATGATTGATATGTCTATTTTCCATACAGTGTAACACAACTTAATGGAGTCATAAGATTTCTGCCAACACATTACAGTATTTGGAATCTAAGTAACTCTTAGATTACTGGCATCCATGTCTCCCACCACAAGTGATCAAATATCGTGGTGGCAGCTATGATATAAATCACAGGAGTACCTCTCTCTGTCTGTCATTGCTATAACTAGGTTCCAGGAAAAGGAAAACACTATCTAGAAGCAGGTGAAATCCATAGCATTTATACTCTGAGGTTTCAGGCCCCAAAGTTTAATTGCAAAAGCAATACTACACCACACTATATTCTTTTCAGAAATGAAAAAAACCCTGCACTTATTCTGTTTTTGAAGACACCCTCCAATGTCCACATCTCTCTGTGGCTGATTGAGGCTGACTCTATGCTAGAAATATTTGACTGTGTTAATTCTTCCCCATTGTCTCTACTGGACACTGATTATATTCAGGAGGGTGATGCATCTAAAGCTTGAGACCTTCAGGTAACCTGAGGCTTTAGACAACCTTATTCTTTGAGATATTTTTTGGTGCTACATTAGGATGGGCTTTTCATATGTAGGAAGGTGTTAAAGTCAGGGGATTTCTCAAAAAAATGGGTAAACCAGGAACTGTACTCATGCAGAACAGGGGTTTTTTTTTAGGTTTTATCAGCAAAATTGCAGGTTGATGGTGCTCACAACTATTCCTAAACATCTCTTTTCTTGAACTGATATAAATTAGTTGATGGGTCTTGTCTTATGTGGAAAAAATACAGTGAAAAACTGCAAGAAATTCCCTTAAAGACCAAGTTTGTGTTCTTTTGTTTCTACCACTCTACAAACATTGCCATATAATCAAAATCTCAACATTTATGAATTTCTATCCAAGTTAAGATCTCAAGTGCAGCAGCACTGGTGAAATAGCTCTACTCCTGACTCCCTTCAAGGTCGACAGCATGACGCTCTCTTGTAGATGGAGAAGCAGAAATCAAATCTCCAATGAAGAGCTACCACCAGTGCCTTGTTCTACTCCCACCACGTGTTAACCTCTCTGCTCTCTGAAAAGTGCTCCTGAGATCAGACCACATCCCTGCCCAATACCTGTGAGCAACAGCACTGCAGGGAGGCCTTACTCAAAGTGCTTCAAACTCTGACCCAGCTGCCAACAAACCCTGTGGGAGAAGAGGAGTCACTCCAAAGGACATAAAGACTATTTGTAAAGGATTCAGACATTGATTTTGTCATAAGAGCTTGTCTCAGACTCCTCTTAAATTACAGAGAGTAATGTCAATAATGTTTTAGCCACACCATGTACTGTATTCTGCTGGGACAGAACCACTCTGCTCATTGTGTGTTTGACACTGTCTGAGTCATTAGAAATGGTTTTCATGGACAAACCCATTTCAAAACCTTGAAATACAAAAGTTCTCTGTATGAAGTGTCTGTGAGAATTTCTCCAGCAATTTCACATTTGGATTCAATAGCTGAAATGAATTATGAAATTCTCTACACTGTCACATATTAAGAAGGAACTGTGAAATGCTGATAAGATGTCGAAATGAAGGAAAGGGGATTAAAAGGTCATTCTGCTGCACTTTTTCATCTGGTGAGGATTTCAGACAGAGCTAATTACCATAGTACCTGAACACTTAATAGACTGTGCCAAATTTGTTAGGGATCTCAGTAATAGCTGAGTACACAAACGTCTCTATAAGGTCTCAAAACATCTCCAACATACAGGTGAAAACAGGGATAACAGGTCCAGATCACACTGGACTGGAAGATTCGTGTTTTATTTCTTTAAAAAATGACCTGTTGAGAATTTCTTCCCCCTACTCGTTATCTTCTCAGTTTGGCTCAGGGGGGAAGGGCCAAGTTCAAGTGTGCACTAAGCACAATCAGTGCAGCCGGGTCTCTGGGAAGTACTACAGTACATGGAACAATTTATTCCATGATGAAAACGCATCAGCAGGGTTTGGGCTTGAGGAAGAAGTGCTAAATTTTCTTGGTTTTTTTCTGTGTCCCCATTCCCCATTTACCAGCTTTCATTTTGTAAAGAAGACATGAGTCCTTAGCAAATAAATTAAATTGTACCAAAAAAAAAAAAAAAAAAAAGGAACTATTAATAGACAAGAGTTGATTTTTTTTTATCTTTTTTTTTGACTACTAGTATGTTATTAGCAAAATATTGAGCAGAAAACAATCTATTTTCTAGAAATAGATGCTCAGAAGCTTTGAAATATATTATTTTTATACGTTTCTTCACCAAAAAGGCTTATGAATTTAGAAGCTGGCTATGCATCTATAACATTTATTTTATTTTGAACTAAGGGATCAGCCATTTGTGAAAGACAAAACATTTTCTATTTACACAAAGCCCTGTGCACAGATACCTGTGTTTCAATTATATCCCCACTGTCATGCCCTGGATATTCACTGTGGTCAGATGAGAAAATATTTGTCTTGTTTCTCATGTTTCGACATGAGATGCCACCCTCATGCCCATTTGTGGGTTTACATGACACTTAGGGGAAGTTTCTCAAGAAAAAATATTATTGAGGAGCTGTCTACAGACCCACAGATGCAAAAGTCACTCCTGATGGCACCTGTTTATTTGTTCATGTGATGGGGTATGTAATTATAAGACTGTATGAATTACATTGTAGGGGACAAAAGAAGCAATTTCAAATCAACAAATGCTCCCTTCAGTTTGTGCCATAGCCCACACTTACTATTAATGTATTTTTTTGCTACGTTTGTTCCTTTATTAATCTTCATTGCATTTCATATTGTAACACCTCCAATATTCTCTGAGCTGCCCACACTGATTTATATGTTTCTCATAATTTTTTTCCAAGCAGTAAACTTTTCTTATATTTTGAGAGATGCATATTGACACAGATGCAAAATTGATATTAAATTAATCCTCTTTGCTGCAATTATAAATCTCATAGCATAAAGCATTGGACAAGAATATTAAAAAGTGAAAGGAAATATGTAAAACTCAGCCCAGGACCTCTTCCACAAAGAGATTGAGCCATATTTTTGTTGAATTCAGTAGAATGTGATTTGGACCAGAGTGCATCTAGTGCAAACAGACGGGGCTCATGATTTTAGCCCTAGACCCATGTTTTTGTAAGAAAGCTGATCAAACATTTCTTTATGAAAGAGCAGACTCATGGTTTTAGCTGTTTGCTTTCCTGTGAATGCATGACCTATAACCTGTGCTGTTGGATAGATTATTTCAAATAAAATAGAGAATCCATTATGCTTAACAATTTTCAATGACTGAAACCAGTGATTGGCTGAGGATCTTGATTATTTTTGCACTGACTCTACTTACTCATGAACTGTAATTTTGTTTCTTGAAAAGAATTAACTTTCCTGTATTATTCATACTGATATTCATAGTGATTTTGCCCTCTGATTTTATAACAAGTACCTGATGCTTCCACAATGAAGACTTTCACAGGGAAGAGAAAGCATAACAAAATAATTCTCTCTCTCTTTTTCTTCTCCTGCAGGATTAGAACAAAACCCCCAGCATTTCTCTTTCAAAGGAAACCTGAGACTTTATGTATTCAACACACTGTGTGGAACTATTTCAGAACCTTGGGTCACAAATGGCTTCTTTCCATTAAAAGTAATGGTGTTATTCCTGGCGATGCACACTTGCTCAATTTTGCTCACAAGTAGAATCTGCCTGTACATATAAATCAATCCCTGCAGTTTCAGGGGGAACAGAGCGAGAGGAGGCACAGCTCATCTCAAACTTCCAAGCAATGCTGGCGATTTACTTTAGCACCCTGCACCACTGAGTTTTCCATAGCTGTTTTAGTTCTGCTGAACTAAATGGAAGGACACAGTTTTGAGACCTGGCCTTGGGGGGCCTCAGAGGCAAGGCTGTGGGAAGAGCAGCTCATGAATAGGTGTCAGGCTGGGGTCTGCTGGGAGATGCACATGTGCCCCAGAAATGCGCTGTTAGCTCTGTCTTGGCCAGCCCCATTCACATCGTGTCTGGGAACCCCTTCTTGGCACCTCTAATCAGGGCTGGGCATGTGGAGAGGTGAAAGGGGCCTCCACTCAGTGCCTTCATTCCTCAGTGCTTTTGCTTTCTATTTCAAGAAACCCCAAACACAAACTCTACCCCGTGCCGAAGCTGCCGGAGTCTGCCATGACACAAAGGATGGATCTAATCTGCTCTCCTCACCCAAGCTTGGATCACCCCGTGGCAGGGAAGGATGTGTAGCATTTGGCTTTTTGCCCAGAAAATCAAACCCTCCAAAAGGTCATGCATGTGCACACTCTCTTACAGAGGCATCTTGTGGCAGAAGGAGATGGGGAAAAAAATCCTCTCTTTTCTGCAAGGTTAATTGTCCTTAGGGCGAACTTCATCTGAGGACTTGTGCTGATTGCCTCTGTTTGTGATTTGGTTGGAGGGGAATGGATTTTGCACTCAAATAATCAAGCATCAAGGAGGAGTGCAACACATGGGAGAGGTGATTTATATCATCTGGTCATAACAAATGTCAGGCAGGGCTCAGAACCTCTTGTGGTGTGGTCTGGACTCATCAACTCATCACTCCCTCTGCTGATAACAGTATAGAGCACTTTTGAAAATCAGAATTCCTGTGTAGGTTGTGAAATACAGACTTGGGCGCCCTAATTCAAGACTCTCAATGAAGATTATTCAAAATACATAGAAACCCGGTTTTACAGCTTTTCAGTGAAACATTGGTACCCTTGAAGATCCCAGTCCTGAACTTTACCAGGGAAAATTATGGAGGTGTGACTACATTAACGTATTAAATCAGTCACAGGTCCTAAGCAGATTTTAGGGGAGGTAGTCCACGTGTGCATATTAGTTTCCACAGACACAGAGAAACTCTGATAGCTTACCTTTCCATAGTGCCTTTTTGATGGAACTTAGTATTCCCCTTTTTTTGTTACCTTTTTCATTTGAAGTGGGACTCAGTGCGCTGGTTTAATTTAAACAGTCATTTGCTTTCCCTGAGCTCCCTCTTTCTGGTGAAGCAATAGAGAATGGTGAGAAGAGGGGTGGGTAGTTGTGTGCAGGAGGAGAAGCCCTTCAGCAGGCAAGACCTCAGGGGACTCTTGGCACCCCATGACCTTGGCCCAGCTCTGGGATCTCCAGATCAGAGCAGGGCCTCACTCACACAGCCTGGGGAAAGCATTCCTGGGGAGTATCCTTACAGATACGTGTGCCAGTGCTGTTGACAAGGAGTAGTCAATGCTTGACTGTTTAAGGCTTTTGGCCTTAGGGAAAATTAACATCACAAAGATGGACTGTTGTAAAAAGCACTAAAGATTCACATGCAGCTTTAAGGAACAAAGATTAGTTGTTATTTATATTATAGGAGTACCTGGAGATCTCAGTTGGACCCAGGGTCTTGTTTTGCTGGCTGGTCTCCACTTCCTCTCTAGGGTTTCTCACAAAATACACCTTTCACTATTACCAGAGCACTACTGAGAATGCATTCTATTATGGCCAAAACCTATTCCTCTGGAAAGCCAATCCTGGCCACCATCTTATCAGCCACATATAGTTTGTTTAGTTTTAAGGTTTCATCCTATCTGCAGATGGATTAACAAGTTACAAGGTCCAATAATTATAACCCAGAATATTTCCAACAAATCTCTTTGCTTCTAAAGGGAGATGGAAGAAGAAAATAAATGGAAAAAACATCAGCTTGAAATCTGTCCTCCAAGGACCATATTAAAATTTATAGATTAAAAAAAATTATATCATGTATCATAATGAAGCCAAATCAGCAGTTTTGGCCTTGCTTCTCTAAGCAGAAAGGCTTTGCTTCTGACTTCTCCTTGGCTGCCTTTCTAGGCCTGAAATTCACAGCTGCATTGAAGCGGATCAAGTCCAATAATGCCATTTGTTTTTCACTTAAAAAAAAAAAAAAAAAAAAAAAAAAAAAAAAAAAAAAAAAAAAAAAAAAAAAAAAAGGGNAAAAGAAGAAGAAAGAAAAAAAGAGAAAGAGGGACATATAAATGGATCACAGAAGAAGGGGCCCATTAGCAGACATTTAGTCTGACCACGGCTAGAAGTGCAGATGGTTCAGAGGAACACAGCCAACTTGGCGTTTATATAAGCTATCTTGTATCTCCCTCTTTTTTCCCTACACTGGCACAGATTGATTAAGAGGTCAAATAAAGGCTGCTTCAGTGTGAGAGTGTNAAAGGTCTTTTTAACTGACAGCTTCCCTTGTGGCAGTCTGCCCCCTGCACTGCCTAGGCTTTTTGTACAGGGGTTCTGCATATACAGAGATTTGCAAAGAGCTGAGTCTGTGAAAGAGAATGGGAATTTGGAGATGCCTTCCTCAGTAATAAAAGTAATGCTCTTCACATGAATTTAAACACATGGGATTTTGATGGTGTTTAGACATCTGTCTTTCAATTTCTTTTAGGATACAGAATGTCTGGGCACCTAACTGGTACCTAAATCACAGATTTGCTAACAAAGAGACCCTCTCCAGGCATAGCTGGTGACCTGCCCGACTCCTTGGAACCTGGGTGTAGATCATCTCCCCCGAACTTCAGAAACTCAAAGTGCTTCAGCATCTGAAAACTGGGGCTAAGCCGTGAGCTTTATTAAAGGCAGGAGCCCACCCCTAAGCAGATCTAAAGGCTTGAGTCTGAAGTGAGGCTCAGGTTGCAATAGCTCAAGCGGGCTAACTGAAGTCCTGCCCGCGCTTTTAATGCTTAATTACCCCAGGTGCCACGGGGATGGATACATTGAAAACAGATGGAGAGGTACTCCTGAGCATCTGAAGATAAGCAGATCAGTTAGGCCAGGTTCTGTGGATCTTGTTTGAATAGTTAATCACAGGAACACAGAGATGAAGAGAACCACATGGGTCACTGAGCTCAGGTCTGTGAAATTTTCTCATTATAATTTACAACCTGGAGAGTATCAAGACCGTGCCAGGTGCTTCATATAGTCAAACAGTCTGACAAGCTGGTATTTATTTTGGAGCCAAAGGAGGCCTGTTTGTTTTATGAATCAAGGTTGTTGTTCTTTTTTTTTTTTTTATTTTGAGACTGGGAGGTTGCTAATCATTTTGTTTACACTGTACCTTGTGAGGGGATATTTTTGCTCACCTCTTTTACTGTTGACTCTGCATCATGGCCTAGAATTTTAATTTAAGAACTATGACTTTTAGAGCCTTCTTCATAGCTACTGAATAGCCTTTGAATGTGTTTTTGCTTTGGGCTATTTAGACACAGCTACACACAAACATCTAGATACTGGAAATTACTAATAAGTACACATATGTAGAACTACCCTGTAGTCCCAAAATTTGTGCATGGTTTAAATATCTGCATGAATATAGCATAAAAACTTATTGAAAATCCACCTGAAAGAGAAAATTATCTTATTAGCCAAAGAAACTGATCATTATTTTTCCAGACACAAAACCAGAAGACAACAGAAAGCGCCTTTTTTAAATTGGGATTATTGATACAGTTTTATCACTTTGAGTGTACACTGAAGAATTAACACCAACCTTACATTAAAATTGATAACCAAAATTCTTATTTGCTGAGTATGAGTTTAAATGACAAAATCACATTGTTATGTCTGCTTTAAGAAAATGTCTGTCAGGAAGTTTGACATATTGGTACAAGTTTCCCTATAAATATCCCAGAGAAAGCAAGTGTAGATGATTTTAGAAGCATTTATTGGACTATAAAAAGTGAAGATTATGAATAGGTCAATATTTTTTGAAAGGTGTTAATATAAAACAGTGCTAAAAGATTCAGAAATGATCAGTAGATATTTTAAGCTTGCTGCTGACAGAAAGTGACATCTGATAAAGATGGAGATAAAAATATCAATAAAAGATGTTACCTACACTATACCATCCATTTATTTGTTTGAGTTGGTAACAATTAGATTATTGACTGTGAATAATTTTGTGGTCCTTGGTAAATTATTTATGGAAGTGCCCTTAAAAATGCTTTTGTTCATACAATTTTTCCTTCTGATACATAAAGTGCCCAAAATATTCACTGAGCAATTTTTGTCTACTAATGAAAAATCTCTGAAATCTGGCCAAGAATAACAAATTTAAATCAGTGAAAACAAATTTGTAGCCACCAATATGATCAGATGAGCTAAACTTCTGAAAATAGGGATAGAATGGGCAAAACCAGGCTTGGTAAGATGTTTCTTGCAGCATGAATGCTTTCAGGAGTACTTACAGATAGCCAGTGTAAGACAGGAAGGATTTAAAGGTAATTTGGCTCAGGTACTAAAATTTTCCACAACTCAGTGCCACTGGAAAAGTCTTACATACCATTCAAAGCCACCTGAGGAAACCCTCAGAAGTAATCCTTGGATATACAGCTGAAAACACAAGTCCCCATGCATAAGCAGAAATGAATTTTCCAGGCAATAAATTACAACAATGGGCCAGAGGTTGACAGTGGATAGGCAGGCATCTGCCACGCATAAATAAAAAAGTGAGCTGGACCTCAGCCGCTGTGCTAAGGCTTCCAGCGTGTGAAACACTTCATTACAAGAAACAGATTCAGAAGACACCCTGAAAACTCAGAGATTCCTGTCAGCCCTCCCTCCAGGAGCAGTGCAGATCTGTTATGGTGGGACAGGCTGCCTAATGGATTGTTACTTAGCTTTTTTAGCTATGCAGAAGCATCCAGCACATTAAGCGATGATGTACTACAAGCTTGTAAATGACAGACTGTTCATTACAGGGCTTCAGAGAAGTTAATAATCATGATAATGGACCACAAGTCACAAGTGTGTCTTGTATACCACTTTTTCACTTTTATAGACATGTATAAACTTAACACATCAAACTCTTGTACTACACAGTCAAGTGGGAGAATCAATTAAGCCAGTTGAGAGGTTTTGCAATGAAAACTGAGAGAAAAGTTTACCCAGCACACTCCCCTGCCTTTGTCAGACTTCCAGAGGGCTGGGGAAGGAAGAGCAACTTCTTCACGCAGAATATCTTACAAGGTTTGGAAGATAAAGGCACTTAACTCTGAAGCAGCTATTTAACATTTTTGCTATAAAATGTCTCAACCTAGTAGACTAAAACGATGATAAAAAATTTACATGGAGAAAATCCAGCAGACAAAAGAGTTGAGTTTTTCAGAGAACTTACTTAAAGTGATGACAAAAGACCTGTTTTCTAAGGACAATCAGAAAGTTTGCTATCCATCGATGCATCTTCATTCTTCCTTTTCTCCCACTACAGTGGAGTTAAAATTAGTCCCACTTTCTAATTATTCACATTTACTCTAATTATCCCTTGAGAATCATCTGAGGAAATGAAAGGAAAACTGTAGGCTGAAACACCAAAAAACAGTTGCAAAGACTTTCACCAGGTTTCCATACAGATGGCATGGATCTCTTCTTGGACACAACAGCACAGACACTGTGGAAGTCCTTCAGGAATGCAAATATTGAGATCACTGATAGGAAAATGTCCAGTCTTATCACAGAGTCGGCAAGAGCACCAAGTCTCACTTCCAAGCACCAAATTTTAACTTCTAGGCACTAGATCTTGGCATGAACATGTTCACAAGAGTGGATGACTTCCCACACAGGTTTTCTGTGTGTCACTTCCTATAAACTTATGAAAAACTTCTCCATTGTTAAAAGGAGAGGACTGAGTCCCTTCCTAAATCCCTGCTGTGGAACAGAATTTTGGAAAAACTTCCTCGCTGAAAGGGTGGTCAAGCACTGGAATAGGGAAATGATAGAATCCCCACCCCTGGAAGAATCCAAAGAAACCCTTGGGGACATGGTTTAGCAGTGAATATGGCCATGCTGGGTTAACAGCTGAACTCCATCATTTTAGGGGTCTTTTCCAACTATTTCCAAACCTATCATCCTATGATGTACAATTCAACATTTGTAGGTTGTTGTTATCCAGGATAGCTTCTGAGGATCCTTTCTAGGTAAGGATATTCTGTAATTTTTACTTAAAATGCAGGTGGGCAGGACATGACAGAGAAGTTTTATAGAGACAAAATGTGGCTTTCACTTAATCTAAGAGAAATTGAGCTAGGAGTGTTTCAGGGTATTGCTAAAATTCTGGTTTGTAGCCAGAATTCTGTGTTATACCAGCCTATTTTTACTTCATATGTGTTAAAGGAAAATATGTTAAAATATATGTAAGTGTGCTGTTTTAAAGTCATGTATTTTTGAGTATAAGAAAATGGTCTATGCCTTAGATGGACAGAGGCCTTTTGTCATCAAATAAACACTTTTTCAATCTCTTTTGCTGTTCTGTAATTTCTTGATATGGGAGAAAACCACAAATATTTAATATACTTGGAAAACCCTTCTTCCTAGGAAACCTTAGAGTTTCT
>VWZN01020577.1:86404-99148 GCA_013396955.1 Regulus satrapa | reverse complement strand
TTTGGTAGAAGTAGAGATTATTTAACAATCTCCAAAAAGCAGCAACCTCAGACAAACCAGTGTTTTAAAATTACCTTTTTACTAAGGCTCTGTGATGGCAATTATTTGCTAATTAGATGGAATTAATTGGTTGAACTAATAAGTTCACTTAAAGGCACAGAAGCCTTTTGTGACAGTACTGGAAATAATTCATAGCAAAGTAGTTTATTATATATATATCCAGCCTGTTTTTCCCATCTAGTTTCTTTCCCTTCCCCACAACCTGAATATATTTGAAAGTACAGTTTAGCTGACATTGGTGTGAATAGAGCCATGATTATAGAGGAGCTTCTCTTTTCTTCTAGATAGAAAGGAAAAGCTTTATTTACTGATTAAAGGCTGTTGGACTTGGACAGTGATGTGTCTGTATTACCTACCCCAATCATTGACCTACCCTTCAGGCACTCAAAGAGCAATAAGTGGGTTGCTGCTGTCTTTTCTGTACATAGAGATCTGTGCTACAAATGCAATTTCTTCTTGTTCAGCTTTGGTACAGGGCATATGTTTTTCTTTTATATTTTCTAATGTCTTATATGTTGTCTTCTGCTTTTGGCCAGAGGAAAAGATGTTTCTTGTCATTGTTCAGGATTTTAAACAGAATCTTTATTGAGCTGACTGAATGTCTGGAGGCTTGATAGGTCAAATAGAGTAAATTTGATAGTAGATGGTGACCAAGTTTAGTGGTTTCCTTTGAGAAATACCTTTTCCTTTAAAGGTAACAATTGTGAGTGATTTTTCTAGATTATGAATCTTCAAAGACAGCAGCATGTTTCCCAGTAGGAACTTGCTGCTGTCATAGCTGTGGTGCCATTGTCTCTGGTGCTGATAACCATCATAAAAGGTTTGGAGAATCCTGCTATAAATTTATTAAATTTGCCTACTTGTAGTAATAATATTGAGCAGATTCACTTCTAGTGATTACAGAATGCTGGATAGAAGGCAGGAATTACTTAGGACAAAAAAAATAGAAGAAATGCCAATTCAGTTAAAAGTCAGAAAGACAGCAAGAGGTTTTTCCATGCACACTTCTCCCCCCACCTCCCAAAAAATGCATTCAAAAATGCAATCATATGTTGGGGTAGCCTGGGGACTATGAAAGGCTTAATATGGGGTCTTGGTGAATGCAGACAACCTATCCAGTGCTGCTGCTTCCATAGCTGAATTTATGCAGATGTCCTGAGCTGTCACAGTTGAACCATAAACTGCTTTGTCTTTCAGAACAACCAAGAGCTGAAAGGTCAGAAAATTACTTTAACCCTCATCCCTTCTCTTCCTCTGAGTTATGTGATTCATTTAGTTCTTCTTGGGAATGCAGTGTACCTTTTGTTCAAGTTCTTTAAATGAATTCGTTATTTTAACGTTTTGTAAAGCTAAGTGAACATTATTGAACATTTACCCCACAGCAGTTGATTGATTGATCTGGAAGAATTGGAGTAGTAGTCTGAAGTTTGTAATTTCTGTGATTGCTTTTTCTATGATGGTTTTTCATGTCTTTCCCTTCCTCTCTCTGTTAGACTTGGCAGGATCAGACGCTGTGGCTTCTGTTACAAACAAACACAAAGAATTTTTGTGTTGTCCTGCTTGTGGGATAAGCACAAGTCACGCTGTTGCTGTTGGAGTCTCTGTGGTGTGTTATGCTGCATGATCCTGCTTTTGATTCTCTTATCTCCCCCCTAATTCCTGGTCCACGCAAATGCACTAATCTGTTAAAATAACCCTCAGCATAATCCCTCAAAAGATGCATTTCAGATCAGGCTTAAATTAGGGGGTTAAAAATGTTGATACAAAATCAAAATTGAAAGTGTGATTTATGGCTGCCAGTGTGTAAACTCCACTGCTCACTGATGAAATACTGATGATTAAAGTTTAAATGCTGATGTGGCATTGGATTCTTCTAAGAGCTGATAAACAGTTAAAATGGAGTGACAGGTAGAAGAAATTCTGAATTCTGAGTGCATACATGAGGAAGAATAACATGCCATACAAAGCTTTTAGCTTAAAAAGTAATTGCTATAAACACTGGGTATACAGTAAACAATTCAACAGATCTTGATTAACAGCAGAGTAAGTACCTTTACATTTAATTTGAAAAAGGAAATGGCATTTACAAGAAATGGCGGAAGGGCACAAAAAAAATGAAAATCTTACTATGTAAAAGCAGTGTATTGAATCTGACTTTAAACTGGAAGGCATTTGCTGGCCTTGGGCCATTAACATCTGTAGAGCATTTGACTCTTTCAGGACTTCAGTTAAATAGCTTTTTTGAAAAATAAAGCAATAGTAGGCGTGGAGGCTATTAGAATTTTGCATGCATCTAAATGCCAAATGCATGAGGCAAGGCAAGGACAAACAAATTCCAGGCCTACAGTAGCGGTGTTTGACACAATGTTAGAAATTACTAGTGTCACACTTGGAAGGATTATGATTAAAAATAAAACAAGAATGCAGAAACTAAATAACTAAATCGCACTAGTCAGTGTACCTATGTACTGAAACAGAAAAGGTTATTCACAGGCTGTAAGTAGTGATAAATGAACTGTTGAATTGATTTTTGGGGGAAAACAAAAAGATCCATGGT
The DNA here is from genome assembly GCA_013396955.1 of Regulus satrapa. NCBI lineage: Eukaryota > Metazoa > Chordata > Aves > Passeriformes > Regulidae > Regulus > Regulus satrapa. Next base: position 96,531 of record VWZN01020577.1, on the reverse strand, counting down.
CCTGATTCTAGCTATAGCCACTTGCAGTCATTGCTATGTGTATAAATTTTTTTCACTGAAAATAATACTTCTGATGGTTTACAGCGAATTGGAGCATTTTACTTACTACTGTGCTGTTGCAGAATATATAATCTTGCTTTATGCAAAATTTATATAGATATGATCCTTTGGGAATGAAGTATAGAATAATCTTCATTTACTACATTTTTGCATGTATTTTGGCTTGCTTGACACTGTTCTACAGAGACATTTAGAATGGGAATGAAGTTATATTATCTCTGGATAATACAACTTTTTCTTTATGAAAATTATTATAAACATCAGTGTAACTATAATGATTAGACAGGAGTAGGTTTTAAACTCCACGTAGAATCAGTAAGTGAAAAATGATATTAAAATAACCTAAAGGAGCATTATGTTTAAATATTGGACATTGAGTATGTTTTGTCAATGGCACATACCTCCTCTTCGTAGCAATCAATGCATCCCTATCCAGAATTAGGTTTCACCTGACAGATTGTTAATAGATTTTAAGTTCTTCCGCAGAGTAATCCTGGGCTTCTTTGTTCTCTGTATAACCAGTGTGCATTGCTGTGAGTGGGATCTGTGAGCAGAAGGCAGCTGTGCAATGCAACCTTGCATATTTTTGCAAAATTAGTGAAGTTTCTTTGGTTCCAGAGCATTTTGTTTCAAAGATCATGTTGTGGTCTGCCAATGTCAAGCTTCTCTATATTGTGACTCTTTAATGGGCACCTCTTTCTTAAGAGATAATATTAGCATATTTAATTTGAATTGAATCTTACGCTTTCATTGAGAAATGTTCAATAGCTAGTTTTATTTTATGCTACATGTTATGTTAGAATACCACAAGTTATTCATGTGTTTTGTTCTCAGACACACTAAACCATAGTTTTCTGTATGGGTCTTTAAAACTGCTCTCACAAGTATTTCTGCAAGTGCTTTCTATTTAACTTCAAGGTCTTAACAGTTTGCATGAAAATTTGGTTCTCTTACATTTAAAAGGCAATTGCACATCTAGCACCTGTCACTTAGCTTCAGCAAGAATTCCTGAATTCAAAGTCGGGTTTGTTTAGTAAATTTATTTAATATTTATTTAATAGTTTATGTTGGAAAGAGCTCCTGGAGTTGTAGTTAAAACTCCTGGTCAAAATAGAGCACACTATAAAGTTGATCAAGTTTTCAGTGACTTGTCAGGTTCTAACTGCCTCGGATGACTAGGCACACCATCTTTGCCTTGGACTTGCTTTTATATTAGTGTTTAACAACTCTCCTTGAAAAAATCTTTTTCTTATGTCTAGTTGGGTTTTCTCTTATTGGAGCTTGTAAGTGTCACCTCCTGTCCTTTTACTGTGCATCTCTGAGAAGAGTCTGGCTCTTTCCTGCACCCCTCCTGTGGACAGATTGCGTTCAGTCCCCACTGATTTTAATAGCCTGTCCTTAGATTTGTTTCATTTCTTCAAGGTCTGTCCTGTACTGCAGGGCTTAAAACTGTTGTGGACCTAAATTCCCACCAGTGATGTCAAACAGAAGGGGGTAATTCATTCCCCCTGCCCTTATTAAAGCAGCCCACTTTCCAGAGTTCGATTACCAAAAGGGAATCACATTAGGCTTGTCCACCAGAACTTGTGCAGGGGCATAAAGTAATAACATCACTGAAGAAAAAAATGAATCTTAGAATGTGTAGATAAAACATTTTTAACTTGAGTTTACGATAAACTTTGGATTTTGCATACATTTAAAATTATTACACTTATATATGAAGTTGGTATTTGTAGTTGTGTTTACTAGTGTGGAGAAAAACTGCAGCCTGAGCAAGTAATGTGACAAGTAATGGAATACCTGAGCTAACCATTTGTAGTAACTGAGTCACTATGTTTATTTCTTAGCAGTATTTTTAATAATTCATATTTAATAATGATGTACATTTTAAGGAGCTAACTCCTTACCTGTTTAGCCAAACAGTTCTTCTTGGAAAATTTCTCCCTATGTGTCATTTTAATTGCTTTGCTAGCTAATACCAGAGTTGATACTAAATCCTGGTCCTATGATCAACAGCTCACTTTTCAGTTAAGTGGTTCGTTGGATATACAGTTAGTTCTGTAGGTAGTGATGTTGGTCTTGCAGTCACTACATTCCTGGCATTTAACTTGGTAGTCTGCATGGGGTGTTTTGTGATGCTCCATTCTAGAAATGTTGTTTTTAATTATTTGTTTTTGTGTACTACCAGCAGCACAGGTGGCCATGTTATCTGCTCCAAAGAATCGCTTAAAAAAATTGCTTTGTAGTTGCATACCTTCTCACTTCCAATTTTAACCTAAGTTTCTGTGTTTTCTCCTTTGGGAGTGGAAATAGACATGAACTTAAATATCAGTTTTAACCTAAATTCATTGCATTTGACATCTTATCTTTTTAGTTCGCTTTTTTTTTCCTGAGTCTGACTTCAGTAATTTCTTGGGGAGTGGAAATTTAACTAAAAAAATTAGTGATGAGTTCATTTTGAAGGCACAGTATCCATTAATGAAGTGTTGTATTTGTATATGGCCTTTAAAACTTTCGCTTATGCAAAACTGTTTTTATGGTTTGATTTGTATTTGAGTGTTGGGGTTTTATGCTTTTTTTTATTGTTTGGTCATCTTCATTTGGTATAATTTTTAATTTTCCTGAGCACCGTTGTTCAGTGAGCAGCTGTTTTTACTCAAATTTGAGAGTGTATTAGACCCATCTGTCTTACTTCTTCCGGGAGGCATTAAAATGTGTCTTATTTATACAAGATTTAAAAAGAAACTAATAAATGTGCTTGTGTTGCTTTATATATGTCTAATAATGACTATGTAAAAAGATCACAATTTTAACATAACATTTTTGCTATTCATTTTCCAATTTAATTTGTTAGTTTCTGTATTTAAAAACTTGTCCTAATATGTATCCTGGGTCACATACCATTAATATTTGTCCTCACTAAAAGAGTATTTATTATCTTTGTTTCTTTTCTTTAATCTATTTCTAATATGTGAAAAAACCAAACTCCTTAGTCTCCATAGCAACATTTTGTAAAGGATTTTATCAGTGTGCCAAATTATTCAGTTTTAGAGTAAGATGCTAGTTTTGCAAGCTTGACATTTCCTCTTCCTTTAGCAAGAGGTATGGCATTTCCTAATTATTTGCCACCATCAGGATACATCTAATTTAGTTTCTACTGCATGCGGTTTGGTACCTTGTCTAAATTACATCTGTAGACTCCACCAGTTACCAATGGAAAGCACTAAGTGTATTCAAAGAGCAATTTAACCCACTTACAGTATTGTAAGTACCTATTTTAAAACCCTATTTATATATAGCCCTTAAGAATTTTATACAAAGCATCTGACCTTTGGATGAATTAAAAAATGGCTGTATGTGCAGCACAAAAAAAACCCTTGAATTTAGCTGCGTGTTGCTGAAGCTTTGCTGTCTACTTGCCAATTCCTTTGCATTACTGCTACTTGTCTGATGTTATTGCTGCTGAAGGAACATGAAGGTGGCTGTCTTACCCTTTTATGTACCACTTAGGTGCAGTGAGAAGCAAGTGGGGATGCAAGGTTCTTGTGTGGTTCCGGTGTGCATTGTATGCAAAGACACAGTTTGAAGCGTCTGATTTAATTTAACTGTAACTTCAGAGAAATCATGTTGGTGACCAATGAGTTCTGCTAAAATTTTGCTACATTGCTGGAGAGTAGTAAAAAGTACCACCTGCAGTTCTTTGAAATAATGTACTTTTATGGCAATTCCACCACATTTCTGTTCTTGCCTAGACTTGCAGATGTGAGGGGCTGAAAGAACTCTTTTTATGTGAGGGCAAGGAGGAGTATTATGCATGCCCCACCTTGAAAAAACATTGCTTAAAATTGTAAATTTACACCCCAAACCAGGATTTTTACCCACTCTAGGATCCATATTTTGTATTTTTAAATTGTAATTCCAAAATTAACAAGGAATTTCTTTTTGTCTTGCTTTGGACAAAAATCATTCCCTTTAAGATGTCTTATCCAAGATGTTTCTGGTTGTACAGATATGTGGTTTGATTTTGGGGCAGGTGAGGCAGATTTGGCTTTAGTTTGGCATTCCTCTTCCCTACACATCTTGGATCCCTCCTCTTCCTAGCAAAATAAAATTGTCTTGAGGTAGTATTACTTACTTCAGCATTATGTGATTTTCAGTGAAATATCCTCCTTTCATTTCTTTTTAACAAATATCATCAATGTTTTCCCCTTCCCATTGTATCGTTTCAGGTGTACATCAAAGTTATAGACACAAATAATCACCGGCCTCAGTTTTCTGCTTCAAAGTATGAAGTTGTTATACCTGAAGATACCTTACCAGAGACAGAAATTCTGCAAGTCAGTGCCACAGACAGAGATGAGAAGAATAAATTGATTTATACTATGCAGGGCAGCACTGATCCCATCAGTCTTAAAAAATTTCGTCTGGACCCTGCAACTGGGTCACTTTACACCTCAGAAAAACTAGATCATGAGACCATGAACCAGCATGTTCTCACAATAATGGTAAGCATGCATGAGATTTCTTCTGGTATGAATTAGAAACAGATATTTTTTAATGTCATTTTAGTTTGTCCCCATAACTCAAACATCTATTTGTTTAATTTTTATGCAGTCTATGACCCTGTGACCGATTGCACCTTGGGTTTTTACTAATACCTGGTGAACCAGTGTAATAACTGTGCTAATGCCTATTGATGTGCTGACTGTTGCAGGTTCGAGATCAGGATGTTCCTGTGAAGCGCAACTACGCCAGAATCGTCATTAATGTCAGCGACACAAACGATCATGCTCCGTGGTTCACCAGCCCTTCCTATGAAGGGCGAGTCTATGAGTCAGCAGCTGTTGGGTCAGCAGTACTCCAGGTTACAGCATTAGATAAGGACAAAGGAAAAAATGCCGAAATTGTGTACTCCATTGAATCAGGTATATTCACTTTCTTGCATTTTCAGTCTGTTATCTTGCTGGTAGCTTTTCAACTGTGGATGTGTAAAAACATCTGTAAAAAGGGGGGCAGCGCAGGTTTATGTGCCATATTCTGGGAAGATGTGTTGAAGATACAGTCTCAGAGTATTTGAAAGAAAACAGCAAATATTCATCTATATCCTTTAGCTAGTTGTGTTGTCCTCTAGATACATTTGGCATATTTTTGTAGTAGGGGAAGAAAAAGCCATCTTGAAATGCTCAAAAGGTGTAATTTCTTTAGAAATTACAGAATCATTCCATTCAGGTCTAAAAAATGCATTCTATTTTGATATTGTAAGTCTTATTTTTTTGTAGCATAGTCATAACATGTATTTGATGAAATGAGAGTATGAGAGCAATAGCCTGTGCTATTGCTAGCACTAATAGCAAGTGCTTTAGTGTTTAATATAATGTAGAAATAAGGAACTCAGAAGTAAAAATGCAGGTACCAAACTCCTAAATAGTCCCAGCTTTTAAGGTAAACTTCCTGATAGATGCAGCAAAGGAGTTGCTTTCCACACTTCCCTGAGGCTGATTTTAGTAGTGGGACTGCTATTCTATCTTATTAAAATATTTGAGAAATTCCTTAAGAGTTGATCCATTTGGCATTAAGACTCCTTCCAGATTGCAGGCCAGGAAAGAAGTTCTTATTTTTAACCTCAGAGTGTCTTTCTGAAATTGCCTACAACAGTGTGATTCAAATGGTGGCAATTTTTAATATTAGAAATCGGAATGACATTGATTGAGTTCACTTCCACAGATAGAAGTAGGTTTTGGTTCAGTCCATTAAATCTGAATTAATACAAGTTTGCCATTATCAAGGTCCTGAGCTTTGTTGACACCATGACTAGTAAAAAAAGTTATTTAAAAGTTATTAGCACACTATGTGAAGTACTACTTTCAAGGTAAAAAATAATTTTAAATAAAAATCCCTGTAACAAGAATAAGAGACTGTATATTAAAGAGAACAACAACAGGCAGAAAGTTACTCAGTTTCTCTTGCATGCAAAGTGATATGTGCAGATGCTTTTTTTTATATTACATAAATTGCTGTGTGAAGGATAGGAATTATTTACTATAAATATTTTCTTTTTTTTCCCCCATAGTGCTGTTTCAATATGAAAGCATGCTTTAACACTGCATTAAAAAAAAGTGATTATGTTACTCTGACAAAAATTAATATTTTTAAGTGACTCTCATAAGTTGCTTAAATCGCATAAGATTTTTCTGTTGTTTCTAGAAACAAGACATTTACTAAGCAGGACACCAATGTCCATGAAATTTTTCTCTTGCCTTTCCTATTTTGTTAGTGCTTGTTTTATGAATGCCAAACAGTGGCAAGAAAAAATGTGTGTGCTTGTAGTCTAAAATGAAGTAACATGCTGTTCCCTGCCTTTCTTTTAGCTTTTTGTGGGAGTAAATGTAAGACCTGTAAGGTTTATTGTATAGGATTGTGATCTACTGGGAGGTTAAAGCATTATAATTTATATTCTGAGCAAATGGAAGGAACATTCCTTAAATGCTTGTAATGGCTGCTTAGATTTGTAATGGGATATTCTAAGAATGCCACTGTGTTTAGAGTCTCCTCTAAAAAACCCAAAAATACCCAACCAATAAAAAGCCCAACAGTAAAAAAACAAACAAAACACAAAACCTCCTTCTTGCCTACTTGTGTGCAGAACTCAGAAGTTTTGAATGTTTTTTTTTTTTATTTTTTATGCTGAGATCATGGCTTTTGTAATGTAATTTCTTAGGTAAGTAAAATGTTAAATCTCAGCATATTTAATACATGAACAGTCTCATATGCCGTGTAGTTCATCTGTATATAATGAAAATTTGAAGCAAACAGGTGTTTCTATCAAATGGCAGCTGGTTCTTCTCAGCAGGCATTGCTTTCTTCTAATATTATCACAGGGAATAACTTGTCTGTGTATCAATAGAAAGTTAAGAGAGAGGTAACTATTTGTCCAATTCAAAAAGTTTGCTTTTGAAGCAGTGATTTAAACAATACTTGTATAAACAAGATTGACAAGAGTTTGTTACAACCCTTCTTTTTTTCTTGCCCAAAACATTCCAGTTGTCATAAATTATAAAATGTAACTTTGATTCCACTAATGTTAACTTCTGAATATAAGTTGTTTTCAGCGACAGTTGATATTGAAGTTTGCTAAAAGAAAAATTTTGCATATATTTTCAAGGCTTGAATGGCTTTGCTAACTATATTTTATGCAGTATTTCCTCAAGTAAAGTTACAATTACTGCCAACTCTTGATTACCAAAAACTTTCCTGACAGGCTAACAAGTGTTTATCAAGCAAAACTAAGAAACTTTCATTGTCTCTGTATTCTGTCTATGTCTTGTTAAGTGTAGAGCTAAATAAGCAATCATCCCTTAAATTCTGTATACCTCATTCTTAATTGCTTTTTTCTTTCTTCACAGGGAATATTGGAAATTCCTTCCTTATTGATCCCATTTTGGGTATGATTAAAATTGCAAAGGAATTAGATCGTAGTAACCAGGAAGAATACAACCTGATGGTAAAAGCTACAGATAAAGGACATCCTCCAATGAGTGAAGTGACCTCTGTGCACGTATTTGTTACAATTTCTGATAATGCCTCACCAAAATTCACAGCCAAAGAATATTCTGCAGAAATCAGCGAAAGTGCCAACATTGGTAGTTTTGTTGGAATGGTTGCAGCATACAGTCAGTCTTCTGTGGTTTATGAAATAAAAGATGGTAATACAGATGATGCCTTTGCTATCAACCCCAACTCAGGTGTCATCGTTACTCAGAAGATACTTGATTTTGAAACTTTGTCTTCTTATGCTCTAACTGTGCAAGGAACAAACATGGCTGGCTTGTCCAGTAATGCAACAGTTTTGGTACATCTTCAGGATGAGAATGACAATGCACCAATTTTTATGCAGGCTGAGTATACAGGACTCATCAGTGAATCAGCTTCAATTAACAGTGTGGTTCTGACTGACAAGAATATCCCATTAGTAATTCGAGCTACAGATGCTGATAAAGAATCTAATGCTTTGCTTGTTTATCAAATTGTTGAACCATCTGTCCGCCAGTATTTTGCCATTGATTCTAGCACTGGTGCCATTCGGACAGTAATGAGTCTGGACTATGAGGAGACAAATATTTTCCACTTTTCAGTGCAAGTGCACGATACAGGGATACCACGTCTGTATGCGGAATATGCAGCTAATGTTACTATTTATGTGATTGACATCAATGATTGCCCTCCTGTGTTTTCCAGAGAGCTATATGAGACATCCGTTTTGGTTCCAACTTATAAAGGCGTGAAAGTCATCAACGTAAATGCCACTGATGCAGATTCAGGCATTTTTTCACAGTTAATTTATTCCATTATTGAAGGCAACATTGGAGAAAAATTTTCAATAAACCCTAAGACTGGAGATATAACAGTACAAAACACAACTCAGTTAAGAAGCAGATACGAATTAACAGTGAGAGCATCTGATGGCAGATTTGCAAGCACTGCTTCTGTAAAGATTAATGTGAAAGAAAGCAAAGCAAGCCAGCTGAAGTTCACACAGAGTTCTTACTCTGCCACAGTGCAGGAGAATTCCACAGAGGCAAAAACAATAGCTGTTGTTACTGCTATAGGGAATCAAATAAATAAGCCTTTGTTTTACCATATTCTAAATCCAGACAGCAGATTTAAAATAAGCCAAACTTCAGGAGTTCTTTCAACAACAGGAATACCATTTGATCGTGAACAGCAAGAATCTTTTGATGTGGTTGTAGAAGTGACAGAGGAAAACAAACCATCAGTGGTTGCACACATTGTAGTTAAAGTCACAGTAGAAGATGTAAATGATAATGCTCCATTTTTTGTCAATCTTCCATATTATGCTGTTGTTAAAGTAGACTCTGAAGCTGGCCATGTTATTCAACGTGTGACAGCAGTAGATAAAGACGCAGGCAGAAATGGAGAGGTGCATTACTATCTCAAAGAACATAATGAGCATTTCCAAATTGATCCCACTGGTGAAATCTCTTTGAAAGAGAAGTTTGAACCAGACACACTAAATAAGGAGTATCTGGTCACAGTAGTGGCAAAAGATGGAGGGGACCCTGCATTTTCAGCTGAAGTTACAGTCCCAATTACAGTTATGAGTAAAGCTATGCCAGTGTTTGAAAAACCTTTCTACAGTGCAGAGATACCAGAAAACATTCAGCTCCATAGTCCCGTGGTACATGTACAAGCAAACAGCCCTGAAGGACTCAAAGTGTTTTACAGCATTACAGGTGGAGATCCTTTCAATCAGTTCACTGTCAACTTCAACACTGGCGTTATAAATGTTGTTGCCCCTCTTGACTTTGAGTCTCATCCAGCCTATAAACTGAGTGTTCGAGCAACTGACTCCCTGAATGGAGCACATGCTGATGTGTTTGTAGACATAATTGTGGAAGACATCAATGATAATCCTCCTGTGTTTGCAGAGCAGTCTTACATTGCAAGACTTTCTGAAGCATCTGTTGTTGGAACATCTGTTGCACAAGTGAGCGCTACAGATGCTGATTCTGGAACCAACAGGGGAATTTCCTATCACTTGGTTGAGGATATAAGTGAAAGTCATGACTATTTTCACATAGACAGCAGCACTGGACTCATTCTTACAGCAAGAACTTTGGACTATGAACAAATTAAGCAACACAAGTTACTAGTAAGGGCCATAGATGGTGGCATGCTGCCCTTGAGCAGTGATACTGTTGTTACTGTGGATGTTACTGATCTCAATGATAACCCCCCTCTTTTTAGCCAATTGCTTTATGAAGCCAGAATCAGTGAACTGGCTCCTCGAGGACATTTTGTGACATGTGTGCAAGCCTCAGATGCAGATAGCTCAGATGTTGATAAGCTGGAGTACTCCATTTTGACAGGCAATGATCAGAAGAATTTTGTGATTAATAGTAAAACTGGCATTATCACCATCTCAAACCTTCGCAGACAGACACTGAAGTCACATTATAATCTTAATGTGTCTGTTTCTGATGGTGTCTTCAGAAGTTCAGCCCAAGTCCATATAACTGTAATCAGTGCCAACATGCGCAGTCCTGTTT
>VWZN01020577.1:55372-82311 GCA_013396955.1 Regulus satrapa | reverse complement strand
TTACTGTAGTAGTAGCAATAATGATTTGTAACTGAAAATATCTTAGCTCAGATTGTCTTTGCCATTTTTTGTTTTGGAAAATTAAATGGGATGAGGTTAGATGGAACAACAAATTTCTTTTCCATAGCAAACACCAGAAATGCCCCCAGTTTTATTGGAATGAGATTAATTCAAAAGTATAAATGAGATTAACTTTTAACTTGCTTCACTTCAGTCTTGGTAGCATTTGTGTGCTTTGTATCATAGTATAGGTCACAGCTATTGCAAAACCCTATACTGTGCAGGCTGCAGTAGACAAGCAGTAGGAAGGGTAAACAGTGTAGAAAAAATTGAATAAGATTAATACAAAAATGTAATGCAATACTAGAAAACTTCAGTGACAAAATAAAGGACAAGGACCTTACTTCATGGATTTGGGCGTTTTTTCCAACTTTGAAAGTCACCTGTGTGACATGCTATTATGTTGTTACATAAATTGAGAGTTGGTAGGGCTAGAATACTCAGAAAAAGTGTTTCTTAATACTTCTTTTGAACTGTTTATAAGGAGACAGTGACTACACATGGTAGTAGCCTCTCATTTTTCTGTCACTTTAGAAAGAAAGTGTGTGTTAGAGTTCTAGAGGTTTGTCTGTGTAGCAGTTAAGACCTCATAATGAATAGCTGTGTTTATTCATGGAATGTTAGAGGAGGAAATACCAATTGCTATGGAAGAAATATAACTGAATAGCTCAGCAAAACCAGACATGGATTTAACCTTGCATTTTTTTTAAAGCCAGAGTTAAAATATTTTAATTTTCTTCGCACAAACACACATGGATTTTTGCATGTATACAAATTCTTTCTCTGCTCTATCAGAGAGTTTAACTTCAGTTAATTTCTCTTTCAAGAACATTAGAAAAAAATAAAGGGTTTTAGTTCTTCATCTTTTCAAGCTGAAAAGGCAGGTCACTTACATGCTTTGCCCAAAGTGGAGCTCATAAATACAGTACAGCTGTTGACTTATCCATTGATGAAATTACTGCAAACATGAAAATTGTTGTTTAGCTTTTTTGATTTTAGGGGAAAACATGTTAGGGGTACTTTAGCTTTGCAACTTTCATCAACTTACGTGTTATGCTGTTTCTAGGTGAACTGAAAACATTAATGTCACTTGATCGTGAGCAGCAAGCAGTTTATCATCTTCTAGTGAAAGCCACAGATGGAGGAGGAAGATTCTGTCAAGCTAACATTATCTTAACTCTGGAAGATGTGAATGATAATGCCCCAGAGTTTACAACTGATACTTACTCCATTACAGTATTTGAAAACACAGAGCCTAAAACTCTTTTGACAAGAGTGCAGGCAACAGATGCAGATGCAGGTATGCATTCTTTGACTGATACTGTTGTTGTGTTCTCAGGCTTAGAGTATTATTTCTTTAGTTTTATCCTGAGAGGTATCAAGTGTTGCAGTAAAGCTGACAGATGTTCAATACCATTCAGGATTAGACTCCTGAAAGACATATTTTGGTCTACTACATCATTAACGCCTTACTTCCATGAAAGAGTAGCTTGGAAGACATCGCTATAGTGTCTTTGCAAAAGAGAGGAGACTGGGGAGAGACAAAATGTAGGATAATTTAGTGTCATTAAGGTATTGGTCAATTAGGTTCATCCTTTTACTTCTGATGTAAGTAATAGGACTATCAAGCCATGTCTGTTCATGTAAACGGGCATTCATGGATTTCTGAATGTGTGCTTCTCACGCCAGCCATCGATGATCGTACCATCAAGTTACCTGTGGCTTTATGTATATGCTGTCAAGATTTTTACTGTCTCTTTCTCTTCATTGTTCAGTTACAAAATATTTAAGTGAACATGAACTGAAAATTGCATTAGAAAGAGTTTGTTCATAGAATTTTTTGTAAGGAACACAACAGCATAAAGTGTATGATTTCCACATCTCATCAATGTCTTAATCAAATTGTATTAATGAATAGTTGCCTGAGTCTCCTGAAACAACTGTCCTGCTTTGTGCTATGATAAAGCTAGCTTGCTCATTTGAAAGGTAATAGACAGATATTTTCATACTTCACTAGTCTGTGAGGATCAGGCAAACCAAAATACTTGACCCTAAAATCTATAAGGTTTTTGTTTTGTTTTGTTTTTTAATAAAGAAATGTTGCTAGGAATTATGCTTCTGTAAATTTTGGGGCATGATTCTTAAATAAACTGGTTTTGAGTTTAGTTAAGTGATACAAACTAACTCTCCCTTATCCTTCTCTGTTGTTATAAGCTTGCTAAGCAGATTCTATTATTCTAAAGTTATAATTACATTATGTTAACAATTGTTTCATATTAACTAGTGCTGTGGCTGAAGCAGAAGCATGGTTCATTCTTTCCATATGACAGAAAATCAGTGACTTGTTAGGTTAATTTATTTTGGAAGTAATTCTGCCCTTCCCAAGAGACTTTAACTCTTTCTCAAATTTACTTTTAAGATGAATGATAATATTTAGCATGCATGTCTTATTTCCATAGCTATCAGGTGGATGATTCTGTTGTTATATATTTTAATGGCTGCTTCATACTTGAAAATTGTTTTCAAAATGCAGGGTTGAACCGTAAAATCCATTATGCACTGGTGAATTCTGCAGAGGGGCAGTTCTCTATTGATGAATTCTCTGGAATCATTCGTTTGGAGAAGCCTTTGGATCGAGAATTACAAGCTGTGTACACGTTAACTTTGAAGGCTACAGATGAAGGCTTACCTAGAAGACTGTCTTCAACAAGTAGTCTTATAGTTTCTGTTTTGGATATTAATGATAATCCACCTGTATTTGAGCATAGGGAGTATAGTGCAAGTGTATCAGAGGACGTTTTGGTTGGAACTGAAGTTCTCCAGGTCTATGCTGCAAGCAGAGACATTGAAGCCAATGCTGAAATCACATACTCAATAGTCAGTGGGAATGAACATGGAAAATTCAGCATCGATTCAACAACAGGTAACAGGTTACAACTTTGAATATACTTTAGGCCAAGGAAGCACAATGCCATACTGACTTCATCCATAGTTCAACCAGGTTATATATAATCTATGTGCATCATCCTAGCTGTAAAGTTGCTGCTACTGTCTTTTCGCCCATTTTGCCAGCACGCTTACTAGAGGAGTGCAGTAAAATGTAGAATAGAAATTTTATTTGTTGCTTCTGTTTATTGGATTATTGCTTGGATTAGATTAATTTAGCTGGCAAGAGTAAGGATTTCCCAACTGAAATTCACCACTCTGGGGGCAGGCAGGTGGAAAGACATAGATCTGCAATGAGAAACATAACAGCCTTTCCACAAGAGGTATATAATCAGGAGTGACCAGTCTTGGTGAAAGAAGGATTAGAAATAAAATTGGTTGGGAAGATGAGTCATTGGTCCACAAAGGCAATAATCCTAGAGAAGTTTGATATGGCATTAAAGAGAGCTTGGAATAGGAATATTATGTTCAGCCATATATTCAGCATGGCAGTGGAGATTTTAGGCTTGTACGATAGTCAGATTTAATCTCAGGGACTGTTTAGGTTATGCTGAGAAATTTTCCGTATTAATGACAATTCTTTATTAAAAATCAAGAGACATCTCAATTCTAGTTTTGTTTACTTATATAGTTCTTTTTCTAGAGCTAATTTCTGGTAAAGTTGTTTAGGTTTTGGGGGTTTGTTTTGTTTTTAATAAGATTGCTACCCAAAAGTTAATTCTAATTGATTTTTAGTAGTTAGTTAACTGGCTTTGTAGTTAATTGTACAAGTGTAGTGGAAATTACTGTTCTGCTTTTTCCAGTGGACATGCTGGTACTAAGGTATACAACTACCTTGCCATATAAACTTCATATATTTGAAAGGAGCAAAAAGGTTCCAGAAAAACTCATCCAGCAAATCAGTTTGTATGCTAGGGACTGCACTATCTTAACTAGTCAGTTAAAAGCTCACATTACAAAATATAAGGTTGTTTTAAACTGTGAATCTTTTGTGTTATTGGCAGGAACTTTGCATCTTTTTACTTACATGTGTAAAACATAATCATCTAACTGGGTAGCTCTAGCTTTATAGTGACAAATCAGGCCTTGAAGAAGCTGAGTATTTGTCAGGTCAGAATAAAAAATTGCAACACATAATACCACAGCAGTAGCAGAGTTTGTATGAAGCTTTTTGTTTTTTTTTCCTTCTTCCCTAGGAGCCATTTTTATCATTGAGAGTTTGGATTATGAAAGTTCTCATGAATACTACTTGACAGTGGAAGCCACAGATGGAGGCACGCCTTCACTAAGTGATGTTGTAACAGTGAATATTAATATCACAGATATCAATGACAATTCTCCAGTGTTTAGCCAAGACACTTACACTGCAGTAATCAGTGAAGATGCTATGCTAGAACAGTCGGTTATTACAGTATGTATTGGTTTTTCTACTTTGAAATACTCTATCATGAGGATCATGCTTTTGGTTCTGAAGGAATAAGTATTGATTTGAAGGTGAATGTCAATGAATAGATGTTTGCCTCTGAGTGAATTGAAAATTTACTTGGAAAAAGTTTTAGAAGTAGGGACTTCAGATGCTGTGGGAAAGTAAATAGTATTTTGTGATATGTTTATGGTGTGATATGTTCTCTTCATGACTTAATTTTCAGAATAAATTCAGGAAATTAAGTGATACTGGTATATTCTCTTGAGATGGCATTTTTCCTGTGGACTACAAAATTTGTTAGACCAGAAGAGCTCATCTTCAGGATGAGTTTATCTGAGAGGTGCTAGAGTCTATTTCAGCCTGTTTTAAATGAGACTGTTGCATTACCCTTAGGTAATGGCAGATGATGCTGACGGACCTTCCAACAACCACATTCACTACACAATTATAGATGGCAATCAAGGAAATCCTTTTACAATTGACCCTACCAGGGGTGAAATAAAAGTGACTAAGCTTCTAGACAGAGAAAAGGTGAGTTTTTTTTGTGGTTTTAGGGCAGTGGTAGTTAATTTACCTATACATAATTGATGACCACCATTTTCTTACTCTATTTGTAAATTACTATGTCATGTTCCAAAACTAATAAAGCTATAATAAAGTGTAAGCATCTGTTTATATCAGTACTTTTGGGAAGAAATTATTTCATATATAAAGAAAAGCTTTACTGGGGGTTGTGCTAAAATAATTCTTCCATTAAACAAAATCTGAGTTTGTTTTTTTTTTCCTCTTTAGTAAATGTTTTAATTATTTTCAATTAATCTTTTTAGATTTCAGGATATACCTTGACAGTTCAAGCTTCAGATAATGGAAGCCCACCTAAGCTTAACACAACTACAGTTAACATTGATGTTTCTGATGTAAATGATAATCCTCCAGTGTTCTCAAAAGGAAACTATAGCGTTATCATCCAGGTAAATACAACTAGTGTAGTAGTCAAACCAGTAATATTATTGGACTGTGAATTTGTGACTTGAATTTTTCTGTATTTTGAATTGTTTAAGGTTGCCAGTGAGGCTGCTTATCAAATAAGTGTTGAGGGTTATAAAATTCCCATTTGCACATTTTATAGAAATTTACATTGCAAGTTGTCAGAATCACAGAACGGGTGGGGTTGGAAGGGACCACAGTGGGTCACCTGGTCCAATCTCCCTGCTAAAGCAGGCTCAGACTAGAGCACTTGGCACAGGATTGAGTCCAGACAGTTCTTGAATGTTTACAGTGAGGGAGACTGCATAACCTCTCCAGGTTCTTTTTCAGATTCCTTGTGTATTCCATGTATATTATACATTCCATTTATGCATAGAACAGTCTTAGAATCATACAGGGATGTTAAAATACATAATAGTTTTCCTATTTCTTTTAGTCTTAAGAGTTACTGCTTAGAAAAATGTCCTTAAGGTGACTGTTACTGTGAAGCTAGTCTTCTGCACTATGGCACATAGGTTAAGCCTTAATTCCCATTGGCCTCCTCTGGGATCAGCAGCAGCTAGAACAAGAGTGGAATTTCATATGGCTGCATACCAATCCCTTGACTAATTTTACACCATAGGATGGTAGAAGTAGGCCACATTCTCAAGTGTCTGGCATGTACTTGCCTAATTCAGAAAACTGCTAAGGCAAGGATAGCTGTCAGCATATATACTTTTTGTCTTCCAAAATCTAGTAGGAAATAAATGGAAGTCAGCAAAGGAATTGCATTAAGACCTTTCTAGACTAGTAATGTAAATGAGCTCAATCCTTTGTGTCCTTCCACTGTTTCCTGGCCTGGTACAGTAGATCAGTGAGGATCAGACAGTGTTACTTGATGCACTGTGCCATCCTAACCTACCACTTGTGTTTGAAACAAGTGTGCATCATTTGTAAGCGCAGCGGCAAAGTGAACATACACAACGTACACACAGTACACAAGTAAGATGTACTGGTTCTTGCTTTAAAAAAACCCAACCAACCCAAAAAAAAAAACCCAAACAAAAATTCCATAAAAACCCAAAAATGTCAACAAACAAACAAAACTAGGTTCATGTTTCTGTGCTGTCAAATGTATCTTCTTTTCCTCAGTTTGAGTCTTTCTTGAAGTAAATGTTAATTAATCTCTCTTAAACTACAGACTGTGTAGCCAGTGTCCGCACTATCCCTTACCCAATTAAAAAGGAGGGCATCTAATTTTATAGTTTATTCATATGAGCCTGCCCTAATTGAAGGTAGCAGAGAAAAAGCTGGAGGAGTTGCCGAAGAATACTGGTGTGCATTTCCTCATGTATTGGATATGGATATAGTTGGACACAGTAGAAAAATGTGCTTAGCTCTTAGTAAAGTCCAAGTGCTTTGGATGTCCAACTGTAAATATTTGTATTTTACAGCAATGCTCTTAGCTTTGCTGAAAGGGAAAAAGCTTCAGCTTTTTGCAGTGTCTGATAACTGAATTGACTTATTCTCTTGGAAACACAGAGTATTGTTATCAGGAGTTTGTATATCTATATAATTTATCATTGTACTTCAAAATAATGTTTCTACTTTTCTTGCTTTGCAAGTAAGAATGTATATAGAAAAATCTGGCTGATACAGTAAAGCCCAAGTATTCTGGGAGAGGTGTTACAAGTGTCGATAAGGTTATGTATGTGTGTAAATTACATGATAAGCTGAAGTATGTGAGGTGTCTGTGAAACCTCAGGCATCCACATGATGCAACCTGAGGGGATTTTATGACCCAAGATTTAAAACCTGGATTTCATATTTTAACTGGATGGTGACTGTGGCAGCCACAGCTGTAGTCAGAACTCTAATTGGGGGCACAAGAGGTCAAATGGGGGAGTGTATTTTTCTAGTTTACCCAGCAAAGGCATTAGATTATTCTTAACAGGTGTTTTCTTTAAATTTCAAATATTTGATGACTTGGTAATTAGGTTACAGTAATATTAATTCAGACCAGAAGTGGAAAATGTTAAGTGTCAAAGCTGAACTACCTTCAAAAATACAATATGAAGTTTTAAAAACTGTCTTTCTCCTTCGACTTACTCTCAGATCTCCATCTTATCTTATTCTCAGAGGGTAGTAGCTTCCCTGAAGCAATATTGTCATTCTGTTTTCTCTTGTACTGATCAGCTGGTTTAACAGTAATTTTTTTAGTGTTTCTGTTACAAGTAAGAAATCAGCATCAGACCATATCCTTCCTCAATTATAACAAAACTAATGTTATAAAATTAATGTTACTAATGTTAGTGTATTACATATCTATAGGAAAATAAGCCTGTTGGATTCAGTGTACTGCAGCTGGTGGTGACAGACAGGGATTCTTCTCACAACGGCCCTCCTTTTCTCTTCACCATCCTGACTGGAAATGAAGAGAGAACTTTTCAGATTACCCAGCAGGGAGTTCTGACGACAAGCGCTGCACTGAATCGCAAAATGAGAGATCACTATTTGCTCCATGTTAAGGTAGGATGTTTTTGTTACATTCCTCTTACTGTTTTGCATTGTAAGTATTTAATTAACTTTTCCTACTCATGTTCACCTGGCTGCTTGTCTTTCTGTTAGGAGATCCTGACATGCCAAGTAGTCATTTGGAGGCATGTCCCATAAGATGATGTCTTCATAGACAAAATCTGTTGTCTTAAATGCTAATCTACACAGATACAAAGGGAGGTTCAATTAAACTCACAGTTAGAAGTAAGGTGTAAGTCAAATGTTAGCTGGGTGAGTGGTCTTGATAAGCCCTTTGCCTTTTGGTTGGAATGTTGAGAAAAGCAGCAGGGGACAGGTCCCTTGAGCCACTCACTGTTTTTTGCAGAAGTCTCTTGCCTCTATAGTTTTGACCCTTGAAGCTGTGTGCTAGACTAAACTCACATGATGAAAACAGGAATATTGTGCAACATAGCAGGAATGAAAAATTTTCCTGTAATGCCACATTCTTTTTTCAATGGCAATTTGAAAACTTTTTTCCTTTTTTTTTTAAGTTTGGACCTTTTTTCATAATATTTTCAATAGACATTTTTTTCATAGCATTGAAACTTGCAGTAGTTTGAGATCTCAGGACCCTGCAGTGGAAATTACAGTATAGAACTCAAAAAATTACTCTCAAGTACTATAATATATGCTACTCTTGCCATTGTTGTGCAAAAAGACCAGACCATGTCTGGTCTTAGCTAGACATTAACCTAGGTAAGTTCTCTCGAATACTTTTTGTAACTTAGTGTAAGAAAAGTTTGAACCAGTTGTTTTAATCTTATCTAGTCCTTTTAAATTCAGCTATAAATTAAGCAGCTGGGAACAGAGGACTTAAAATTGGTAGGCTAAAAATAGATGGCCTTAGTTCTTAAACCTCATTTCCAGATTCAAGTTTTAAAAAAAGTCTCACTTTCATTTTCACATGAGGAATTTCTTGCAGTCTCCAACTTATTCTTATGCATAGTATTGCAGATAATTTATGAGTAAACATGCACTTGCAGAATTTTGGAGCAATACTGTTTATAGCAGTGTATGCTAAGTTCTGTCCACATTGGGATAATTGTATCATATTTACACAAAGTCTGTTTACTTTGAGAAAACAGGAAAAAATTGACACAGATAACTGTCATTTGCTCTTAGAGTCACTGGTAGGGACAGATGGAGTTCCATTTAAGTGTAGTTCAGTTTAGGGTTTAAGAATTGGGATGAAAATGGGGCAGTTATATCATTCCTCTGTTAGCTGTTTTTCCCTCAGTAGTGTTATGCCAGTTCCCTCAAAGTCACCTTTTTGTTTATGGATGATTTTCCTGAATGTGGAATCAGTGTAGTGCAAGATTCATATGTTTTACTTTAAATCTTCTCAAAGCAGTAACTAATTTCTATTTATTTTGAAATATTCCATTTCTGTTTATTTTAAGGTGTATAAATGCATGAACAGACAGTTAAGTTTGTTCTTTAGACTGTTACACTGATTTTGTCACATTTCATGATTTAGCTGCACCTTTAGCCCATCCTTATGTGCCTGCCTTTTCTTAAGTGTGAGAGGCCTGTCTAACATCTTCCTCTGGGTGGAATCTTGCAATTCTTTCATTTCTCAACCACTTTCTGGTCTGTTAGTCTGCTTGTAAACAGCCTGAGTACTTCAGTATCTTGTCTTCAGCACAGCACATGAAAAGTGCCTTTTTATTAGGGAATGAATATGGCCTATTTTAATGGCATCCAGTAGCTAAACAAGTGTCTTAAAATAAATGTACTCTTTTAGAACAAAGTCTTCTCAGAGGCTGTAAATCATTAAAGCAGGCTGTACTAATGTGCTTCTTTTTGTGTGCTGAACTCAGTATTTTGGACCTGTCTAATCTGTTGATTTCCAAGTTTCTCAGCTAGATTATTGAAATATATCATTGTCTTTTAATTGCCATTTGTCATTTTACACTTTGCTAGCTTTTTTTCAATAGACATGCTGCTATTATTTGCTATTATGATCAGTGGGTATGAAGGCATCCAAAACTAAAACTAGCATGTCTCTGTCAGAAGAATCCAATTCCAATAATACACACAAAATTATAGGCATGTCTGTTAAGGTAAAATATTCATTTAAAATAATATTTTTAAAAGTCTGTAGGAAGGCATTTTCTCAAGTTTGCATTATGTTTAATTTCTGCATTTTGATCTTGCAAATCACAAATTAATGGTTGTGTATGATCTCCTGATACCCATTTTCAGTTTTTAACTGACCTTTATTGGTGTCTTTTTCAGTATTGACAGTTTTCACCTTAGTTGCTTTTTCTGAATGGATTGCTGAGGAAGTGATGTTTTTAATTTAGAAGCATGCTTTCATTTGAAAAAACTCAAACAAAAACAAAAGGCACCAAAACCATACAAACTTTTCCCATATGCACTTTACACATCCACTACCACCAAAAGACTTTACTTTTATCATTTTAAGAGAAATAAGGAATTTTTTTTCCCCAGTGGTCACCTTATAAGGGCATGCCACTAATATTTGCTTGTTCTCTTTCCAAAGGAAACAGATTATCCATTAACAAATGTCTCACAGCATTAGTGTGCAAAATCTTCAGCTATGCAGTCCTTTGTGCCACACTCTGAAGTCTTCAGTTTAAAACCACGGCAATTTTTAAATATCTACACTATTGAAAAACCATTTCTCCTGGGGCTCTTCTTTCTTGCTTGCTGTCCATTTGTTATAATTTTGCTTGTGTGTTTGTTTTGAGCATTTTCTTGTTTCCCATGGGCATTTCTTCTGTAGCTAAACTGCCTGCCTTGTCTTGTTTCCAGGCAGAGATCTAGGCAAAACAAAACTTTGCCAACTTGAGCTAAAGCTCTTGTTATTTATTTGGGTAACTGGAGGACAAATTTCTAGCCATGCCCGTCTTTTGGAGTTAACAAAAACAGACAAAGACATGTAGTTCTAGGAGACATGCATAAAAATGCCACGTTTATGTGCCCATCTTCAGATAGTCTTGTGCCTGGAGTTACTCCTATTTTGCTTAAATTTGTATAAAAAATCCGAAGCAGCCTCTCTGTATAGATCTTCAAAGTATACTCTGTAAAATTAGTGCAAAATGTTTTAAACAGTGCAGAATATCTTCTGCTTTCTGAGCCCTATATATCCCTCCCCTTTGTACCTTCACATGTCTCCAATTTAACTATTTCTTCAGTGTCACTTTCAGTAACTGAGAGAGAGTTCTGGAAAAAGGTACGTGGGAAACAGGAGGTGAGAAATAGAAGGAAAAAAAGTGAGCCCAAGGGAATGCTCTTTACTCATTTTTCCACTCCTTTTTATTACTGTCTTCATACAACAGTGTGTCTTTGTCCAAAAGGGATGGAGAACAGGATGTTCAATAAGGCTTTAGAATTGTATTAGACTGATACAGTTAAAGATAGTTGATTAACTGTCTGAAGCAAATAGCACTACAAGTACCCACCTCTTTTTTCCCCTCTCTGTGACCAAAAATCATGAAAGGCAACATAATTAATTGTAACCTTCTGCATGCATTTTTTTTCCCTTTTGAAGTATTGTTTGGCACAGTGCATTTAGTTTGTCTTTCAGACCACCTCCTAACTGTGGTGAAGCATATTGTACATTTCTAGTGCATTACTCATTTCAAGTTTGTAATGTGTTTCCATGCTTGATATAAAAAAGCTTCAAGCACCATCTGCTGTCCAAAATCAGCTACTGTGCATTTCCTCTGTATTTGCTACTAGTGTTAATGGCTTCCTGGCGTTTTCAGGTAATAATAACACTGTAGGCTTTTAATCTTGAGAGAAGTGAAAACATGTTTTTGTGTGCCTGCTTATATAAGCTTTTTACATTTTTAGTGTTAACTTCTTACATTAGGAATTGTGTTACAGAATTTATGTAAAGCATTTTCCTGTAAGATTTTTTGGTGGGTTTTGTTTTTGCTCTACTGTATACAGTTTAAATATCTACAGTAGAATTTGAGGTAAAGCAAATGTAAATCTGTCCTCATCTGTCTTTTAGGTGTCAGATAATGGAAAACCACCGTTGTCTTCTTTGACTTACATTGATATTAGAGTTATTGAGGAAAGCATTTATTCTCCAGCAATACTGCCTCTGGAAATCTTTATCACAGCCTTTGGGGAAGAATATTCAGGTGGTGTCATTGGAAAAATCCACGCAACCGATCAAGATGTTTATGATACCTTGACATACAGTCTGGACCCCAAAATGGAATCCCTGTTCTCTGTTTCCAGTACTGGTGGCAAACTAATAGCACATAAAAGGTTAGATGTAGGACAGTACCTCCTAAATGTCACTGTTACAGATGGAAAATTTACAACTGCAGCTGATATTACTGTACACATCAGACAAATCACACAAGATGTATTAAATCACAGTATTGCCATACGCTTCGCAAACCTGTCCCCTGAAGAATTCATTGGTGATTACTGGCGCAATTTCCAGAGAGCATTAAGAAATATCTTGGGTGTGAGGAGAAATGATATCCAGATTGTTAGTTTGCAGCCTTCTGATCCTCCTTCTAATCTGGATGTCCTCCTGAATATTGAAAAGTCTGGTAGCTCTCACCACCCAATGAGAATTCTGCTCCACAAGATAAACTCTTCCGTGCCTGACCTAGAAGAGATTTTAGGTGTCCGGATAATTGATGTGTTTCATAAGCTCTGTGCAGGCCTAGATTGTCCTTTGAAATTTTGTGAAGAAAAAGTAACAGTGGATGAGAACATCATGTCAACTCACAGCACAGCCAGGTTGAGTTTTGTCACTCCCCGTCATCACAGAACAGCAGTTTGTCTTTGTAAAGGTAAGAAACATAGTAAGGAAAAATGTATCCTTGAAAAGATTGTTCTGGTTTTAAAAAGCAGTAATCCACAGATGGAAATTGATATTACAGGGACAAGATTAGGAATGTTCTGTAACTGACTCCATGATATTTGCCTAATTTTATTCATAGTAAAGAATTTTCTTTCTTTATTATTTCTTTCTTTCTTATCCCACTACCTCATTTCAAGAGTTTACCTAATACAACCTTTGGGGAGCAGATATTTGGGCTTTTTACAGCTAGGCCTTCATTTTCCATTTTATGAGAGGAGTTAGTTTTCTTTAGTTGTTGCCATTCCTATACTGATGGCCATTTTCAGTCTTGTGTGCACAAGGTGAGTTCCTGCAAAGTATCTGAATACTTCCTTTTTTCTGCTTAGAGGAGTAGTCCACACAGTTTCCAAACTTGTTTGGGAATGAGAGGGTAACATGGGAAATAAATATTCCTTAGAATATATGTAAGTATAAAGATTTATCTGTGGAAAACCACATTGCTTTTTAAAATCAGAAGTTAACCTTACTAGTTGAACTTTCACATATGAAGTAAATATTTATAGCCCATTCTGTTTCTGTCTCAAATACAGATATGCTTTTCTCTTCTCACCCCAACCTATCTGTCCATGCTTAATATCAACATGTTGGGTTTTGTGGTGAATGATTGTAATGCTAAGCCTTAAACCACAACACCAATTTCCCAGTTTTACCAATTGAATGGAGTAATCAAGATAAGGATCATCCTCAGCCACCTCTATATGTTTGGTCTAATCTGTGCCAGTCATGTCCTGTAGCTGTTAACTTCCTTGTCTGATGGCTGGGAATATGACTTGGGGTACTTTCAGCTACTGTACTTAACAGTCCCTTTTCACTAAATACCATCACCATCAAAAGAAAAGAAATAATGGATTTCGTTTTACAGAAGGAAAATGCCCCCTGGTGAACAGTGTGTGTGAAGGAAACCCATGTCCTGAAGGTACGGAATGTTTGGGAGATCCGAAGGAAGGAAAATACACCTGTGTTTGCCCAGACAGTAAAGTTGAACAATGTCCTGGTAAGGAATTAACTCTGAAAAAAATCTGTGTAAAACAGATATTACTTTCCAAATATAAATTTTATTCCAGTCCTGTGCTAATACTTTTTATGCTTTTCTGTATTCCTAAGCATCAGCTGGCTCGGCTGTGACATTTACTGGGAGCAGCTATGTGAAATATCGTCTCATGGAAAATGAGAACAAAGAGGAAATGAAGCTGACAATGAGACTTAGAACTTACTCTGCTCATGCAGTTGTTATGTATGCTCGAGGAACAGACTACAGTATCTTAGAGGTATATTAAAATCTCCTAGCACATATCTCCTCCTTTCTTCCTACCATCTTACTATTTTTGTCAGATTAAAAGATGGAGTCATAACATCTCTGTAGAATTGTTATAATTGAAAACTGCCTTAAAGGTAGGGTGTTTACTCATCCAGGTGACAAACGTGTACAGAATTTTTTAAATGTGTAAACAAACAGATCTTCATGAATCATGTATTTTAAACAACTTTAAATTTATTTGCCTGTAATACTGAAGTCTGTACAGGAAAAGTTACTTAAAGCACTTAAAGATGAAAGGCATTGAAGTATACAAAATATTGTAATATTTTGATTATGATTTGTGACTGCTTTACTACAGAAACAAAATGTACAAAAGAACCATATAGCATAAATCACAGTTGCTGGAACTAGAAAACGGTGTTATTAAACTGCTTTTTATGAGCACCATCATCATCCTGTCTCTCCAGAAAACATAAACTTTTATAGGCATCAATATTTTATACTCTTTAGGTGTGCAGACTATTTATTGATGTTGTGGCTTTCCTCTGTAGATCCATCATGGAAGACTGCAGTATAAATTTGACTGTGGCAGTGGACCAGGGATTGTCTCTGTTCAGAGCACTCAGATAA
Organism: Regulus satrapa; assembly: GCA_013396955.1. Classification (NCBI taxonomy): domain Eukaryota; kingdom Metazoa; phylum Chordata; class Aves; order Passeriformes; family Regulidae; genus Regulus; species Regulus satrapa. Next base: position 67,611 of record VWZN01020577.1, on the reverse strand, counting down.
ATGATGGCCAGTGGCATTCCATATCTCTTGAAGTAGATGGAAACTATGCACGACTTGTTCTCGACAGGGTACATACTGCATCGGGTACTGCTCCTGGTACACTTAGAACACTAAACCTAGACAATCATGTGTTTTTTGGTGGTCATATTCGTCAGCAAGGTACAAGACATGGTAGAAGTCCTCAGGTTAGCAATGGTTTCAGAGGCTGTATGGATTCCATTGTACTAAATGGACAAGAGCTGCCCCTAAACAGCAAGCCACGAAACTATGCACACATGGAAGAATCTGTGGATGTCACTCCTGGATGCTTACTGACTGCCACAGATGGCTGTTCAAGCAGCCCGTGTCAGAATGGAGGCATCTGCAACGTGCTGTCAAATGGAGGTAAGCTGCTCTTCATTCTTCTGCTTTTAGTTTTCAAAACTGCTTTTCAACTTCTCTGCTTTGAAGGACAAAGCAGAGAAACTTCTTGCATAGTTTGTGGTTTCCCAGAGTTGCAGGAGGTCAGTTGTCGAATAGGGCAGAAGGCTATGTATGCCTTCTAGATTCAACTCCTTGGGGTATGAAGTAGACAAAGTCCATCTGGCAAAGTGGGGATTTAATCTTCAGTGCTGACATCTGAGATCCATCCTCTTAACTGCCTACTTCAGAGTGTTTCTTTAAAAGTTCTGAACTCATTGGGACAACATGTGTTTTGTGAGAGAACTAGAAATTATCTTTCAGTCATATTTAAGGAAACTGTTACACTTTGCCTTATCTTTTGATAAAAATATTTCTGTTTTTTCCAGTCCTTTCTCTCTTGTAACAGGTTGGTGGGTAGCAAGGATTTTATCTCAAATCCAGTAAAGCTATGTGCATCTTTTCAAAAAGACTGTATTTTATTTCAGGTTACTACTGCAAGTGTGCACCTTTGTTTATGGGAACCCACTGTGATGTAAGTGTCAACCCATGTGCTTCCAACCCCTGCCTTTATGGTGGGACTTGCATCCCAGTCAGTGATGATTTTATCTGCCAGTGCCGAGGACAGTACACAGGTCAAAGGTATGTTTGTATGATTCATTGTATCAATTGATCCCTTAGAAACAGGATATAAATGTAACACTTTTTCTTTTTCCTATTTTATGTCTCCATTTTAAAGCTCAGACTTTGAGACACACAGGAGCTGGCTGAAGTTAACAACAGCCCCTATGTTACAGCACTGAATCCCATATTATAAACTTGCTTGTAGTAAGGTGATGTTCAGCTGGTTTTGTTTGTTTTGCCTTTGCAGATGCCAGCTGGGTCCATATTGCAAAGACAATCCTTGCAAAAACAGTGGCAAGTGTATTGACAGTTTGGATGGACCTGTTTGTGAGTGTGAAGCAGGCTTTCGTGGAGAAAGGTAGGCAGCGTTGCACATATATTGGATTTTAGTAGTATTAATTGACAGATTAACAGTTCAAACTGGTTGAAATCTGCAATGTTAATAAAATAGCAAAATGCATGTTAGTGTGCAGTACCTTAAATATATGTAAAATTGTTGAGAGCAAGATTACAACCAAGACTTCTGATGTAAACGTCACTGCTGTGCTGTTTCTGACAGGTGCCTGACGGATGTCGATGAATGCGTAGAAAACCCATGTCTCAATGGTGCCCTTTGTGAGAATACTTACGGTTCATATCACTGCAACTGTAGTCGTGGATTTGGAGGCAAACACTGCACAGACATTGTTCTTAATAAATATGTTTCAACATCTTGGAACATTAGCTTAGCTGAAGTGATTGGGATTATTGTTTTCATCGCAGGAATCTTCTTGTTAGTTGTGATTTTTGTTGTTTGCCGCAAAGTGGTTGGTAGAAAGAAGCACCAACCAGAACCAGAAGACAAGCAACTGGGAGCTACAACAGCCTTCTTGCAAAGACCATGTTTTGATGCAAAATTGAATAAGAACATCTATTCTGACATCCCACCACAGGTTCCTGTTCGTCCCATTTCGTACACTCCAAGCATTCCAAGCGACTCCAGGAACAATCTTGACAGGAATTCTTTTGAAGGGTCTGCTATCCCTGAGCACCCTGAGTTTAGTACTTTCAACCCAGATTCTGTGCATGGTCACCGGAAAGCTGTAGCTGTTTGCAGTGTTGCACCAAATTTGCCACCTCCACCTCCCTCCAACTCACCTTCAGACAGTGACTCAATACAGAAACCCAGCTGGGATTTTGACTATGACAGTAAGAGATGTTCTTATTTTTTACTTTCCTCTTAAATGTGTGTGCTGGTACCATTTTAATATGAGTACAAAGACTCTGTCTGTACCTCTTGGAGTACAAAAGGCATTATGACTACTGGGTTTTGTCTCTGATCAGCCTTCATGCTTTTACTAAGCTTCATAAAAATGTGCAGATCTCAATTTTAAATTGTATTGACTCTGTAATCTAGAATCTATTCATTGTCTCACTTAAAACATTTTCTTTCAGCTAAAGTAGTAGATCTTGACCCCTGCCTTTCTAAGAAGCCTCTGGATGAAAAGAACTCCCATCCTTACAGTGCTAGAGAAAGCATGTCTGAGGTCCAGTCTCTGAGCTCCTTCCAGTCTGAATCATGTGATGACAATGGTACGTAAAATGCAATCATTCTGTACTGCTGCTGATGTTCATTTGTTCTGTCTTTGCATCTGTATCTCTTAGTATTAATAGGATTTACATATATTGAATATATATTAAATAGCAGCTTATTTAATATATATTTGTATTTACTTATGTTACTACCCGGATCTGTTAATTTTTTTAATATATGTTACCTTTCTCTACACCAACTGTTAATTACTTTACCTTAAAATTATATATAATCATTCTGCTGTTAGAATATTAGAGTGAAACTGCAGCTCAGGTTGCTCAGAGCCTTGTGTTTAAAATGTATTAGAATTGGATAAAGTTCTAGATTATCCTTAGTTACCACCTTATGCAAGAATACGGTGAACTTAAAGAATGGCCTCTGCACAAATATAACTTTCACTTTGCTGTTCAGCTCTCAGGAAAAAGCTTTCTGGTGTTACAGTTTCATTTGTTTCCTTCTCTTTTTCTTGCTGCGACCTCAGCTCCCATATGGATCAGATCAGTTCTGAGTGAGAGCAGAGTTTAAGGGACTGCTTGTAAGTTTGATTACTTTAGTAATGAAGGAAACTGTACAAAAAGTAATTTTGTTATAATAGAATAGTATATTGGGCTTTCACCATGATTGAAATGAATTCATAGAAACATTTCACACATTGAAAAAAGCCAATATAAAAATACAAATATTTTGATTACGGCTCAAGTCCATCAAAATATAATCGGCATTCATATTTGTGGGTTTGATTATTTATTGAATGTCTTTTCCATTGTGATGAAAGATGCTTTTATAGTTTATATGAATGCATCTATGTATTCAGAAAAATGTCATACTGATTGGACAAAGCCACAGTTGTCTCATAACTTAATTTGCTAAGTTAAGGTGTGCTTTGACGCTTTATTCCACTTTCTGCTTTTGTCTCTGCCCAGCAAAAAATAACTTGGAATTCCTTTAGCTTAGGAATAAAGAACATTCTGCTTCTTAATGAAGTAGAGTTATTTGTTATTAACAGCATGAAGAAACCTGTCTGGTTTAATGATTGGTGAAAGTAAAATGGTATGCTTACAGTCCTCATTTTCTCAGTAGACCTGATTCCAACATATAACTTTTGTTTCCTGTGGTTTTAAATGTCATGTTGTACATGTTGTTCTCCCCTCCTCACCATCTCGTATGTTTAGTATATTCTTTTTCTCATTTCCTGTCCTGTATTGATTACTCATTAATACATCATTTTAAGAGAAATAGCTGTAGCATCATCGATACTGTTCCTTCCTTCCATTTCGATAGATTCAGAATTTATTTGCTTGCTATTTAATCCTTGAGCTGTGCAAACAAGTTGCATGTGCTTGCTTCATTTTACCCTATAAGAATAAATCCTCCTTCATTCCAAAACTATTCTGAGGGAAAGAGAAAGCATAAAAAATACATTCATTTAAGTTTGGTGGTTGTTTTTTTTTAAAATATGCATGTAACAGCGTGAATCTGGTATTCCTACTGTCATATCTCTACTTCACACAAAGCTCAAGTAGAGAAGTAACATCAGTTTTCAGTAGGTATTTTTCATATTCTATCCTTTTAGTTCATTTCATATCTTTCATTAGTAGGGAGGCAACATAATTTGCATTTTTAAAGGAGAAGTCTAATGCAATAATCCTTAATTCACCTACTACAAGCCTTTAGAAAGTTCTAGTTTGTTGCTAAATAGATAAAGTTTTATTCAAATAAATCTATTTAGGCAACATTTCAGAAATTCTAACACAAGCAGCCTTGTGAAATATACTTCATGAGTAGTTACAAGTACTTCTGTACATTTAGCAAGAATAAAATTGAGCTTTAGATATGTGTTTTATATATCGTACATGCTACTACTCTGTAGAATGAGAGTAAATGTGTATGTACACCGATAATCCTGCTCTATAACATAGTAACAAACTGCAATTTCACAGTGTTGATGGGGGTTTTTATGTATATCTATATGCTGTGTAAAGTGATACTAACTATAGGTTTGTTTTAATTTGCTCCTTTTATACCTTTTACAAGCTTCCATAGTGACTGTAATACACCTTGTCAATGCTGTTGTTGACTCGGTGGAAAAAAAAGGTATATACATGTTTTCATGTTTATTTACTGCTTTGGCAGCATAATGCACGTTTGTCTTCTTACATTGTCTTCTAATAATGTAGTCCTAGCCAGATGCAAGTTATTAAATATTACTTAGACATTCTGAGAAGTTATAGCAAAAAAATATGTTTTTATTGTATGTCTGTTAATATTTTCTTGCATAATATGCTGTAGATGCCTTGCAAACAAGTTTCAAAGCGTGTTTTCTTGGGGAAAAGAAAAGGATTGGCATAAAAACATCTTGGTGTTTACTCTCTTCTGAAAATATTCATACTAAAGCTGCCAGCAGAATTCAGACAGCATCAAAGGCAAATACATGCAGTACTGTAGACAAAACATCAGCAGCCTCCACTTCCTTTTCTTCTCCCACCCACACCTGTTGATACCTTGCCCAGCTGAGCAGAATCAAAATGGGCTGATGTCAGTGCTCATTGCCTTGGTCCTCAGATCTATCTGTCCCTTAAGCAGAAAAAAAAAAATCATTTTTGTCTGCAGCTGAGATATATAGCCAAACACATCCTCATCAGTTTAAGTTGTTACTTCGCAGCCCTACAACAGGACCTAAAATGTATGTTTGGGTACATGTACACACACGTATATTTCTCTGTGTGTGTAGTGTGTATTTGGAAGTTAGAAAGAGACAAGGTAGGCATTTTTAATGGTATTTTATTTCATTTCATTTCTGCTAACATTTAAGAACTAACCACTCTAGGAAACACAAGCTCTTTACAAAATAATAGTAGAAGTGCTAGTGAGTCTATACAAATGCTAACTATTGTTTTAATTGACTAAATAGTACTTTAAGTTCCAGTAAAAGGCAAATTATTCACTCCATGACCATGAGTGTGCAGGAGTTTCTTCTGAAATAACATCCAGCCTATGCTTCCTATTTCTACATACAGACTAGAAAACGTAATGGTTTTTTACTAAGTCCTACTTAAAATGAAGCCATTGTAAAAACAAAGATGATTATAGTAGCTAAAGTTTCACTTTGGTTTGTTATCTGAAGTGCATCCTTTTTAATTTATTCAGACACACAAAAGAAAGTAGACAAATGCAAGGACTCCCAATTACTTGAGAGTATTTCTTTAATAAGGGTGCCCTTTCTGTAATGTGTACCTATAGACAATAAGTCCTCAGTGCAGAAAAATTGCAATGCACAGTACTTTGGAATGGGAGAATAACAAGACTAAAAGAGGCCAGATCTATCAGGGGAAATATTTAATAACTGATTCAGATTTTCTCTAAGATTTTACTTGGTAGAATCTAAAAATTATAGATGTAGTTCTTGAGTCAAAGATAAAAGTACTGCTTGGTGTTTTGGTATCACCATAAGATAAATACAAACACTGTATGCATTGCAGTCATAGAGAGATTAAATACGGTCCTACTCAGCTGCTTCTTAACATTGAAAGTTTCTGCTCTTAATAAGCATTTCTTTTTTCAGAGCATCTTAGATAAAGAGCACCTGAGCACCCTCAGGAGGGTGTCAGTTCAAGCAGCAGAGATTCTTACTCAAACCTGCAGCCAAGGTCATCATGTTCTGGGGCAGATGGTTCTTACCTTTAGTCTCCCCCAAGTATTTCTGTCCAACAGGCATCCCTGGAAGCATGAACTGTAGCTAATCTCTTTGTAGGACAGTTTTAAGCCTTTATTCTTTTATCTGCTCCTCAGGTTGTAGCTTGATGCAAATAAGCCAAGCTGAGTGCAAGAGAAAAATATAGCTTCAAGCTAGCAGATTGTCACATAAAGATGGGCACACCCAGTTCTAGTTTGTGTGTCTGTCATTTATGTTAAAGGGTCTTTGCCTCAGAAGAAAAGGAAAACCAAGATCTCTCTATTCCTTGGTAAAAGTGCTCTAAATCATAAAGCCTGTTGGCTTTAGTTTTGCACCCAATTTCCCAGGAAAAATAAAGAATGTTGTCTTCTAAGCAGACTAGTGATCAGAACCTTCTCCTGGAGTTGAGATGTTTTAAGAATCTCAGAGCTCAGACTGACATCTCCATTAGTCTGAACACTATTTTTCTGTCTGGGCTAGGCAAGCTTAAAAAAATAGGAACTTCTCTCCAAAGAGTCAGCCTCTGTCCCTTCTGTCTTCCAATAGATGAAAGATAAATTCTTAGGAGTAGATTCTGCTATTAGGATAGGCATCACTCATTCTTAGAGACTTCAACAGGGAATATAGATTCCTGAAGAGAGAAAAGTTTAATATTTGTCAGATAGCACAGAGCAGTTCTCTGCTGAGGGTGGGTTGTTGGAATTGCTGTAGAAAGGGAGGCAGATTTCCCAATGCTGTATGCATGGAAGCCAAACACTAAAGGAAGAGTTACCTTGATACTTGAGAGATACTTCAGAGTGTGAGTGCCAGTAGATGGAGCCCTGTATCAAAACAGAAAGGTAGATAACAAGAAAAGAAAAAAAAATCAGATCAAGTCATGTTTCCCTGTGTAGCAGAAATCCTGAATATACTGATACAAGGATTTCAGTAAACTGCAGATTTTACCACAAGATAGCTTTGTTCCAGATGGGCTGTATATTAATTCAGTAGCTGTCCTACAGTTCAATTCTTAACAAATAAGGAGCCCAGGAGAAAAATTTTTTTAAAGCCAACTTTAGTATTGCTAATTAAACTGGACAAAAACAGTGTGAATGTCATAGTGACTAGTCATTTTTTTGTCTTCATATTGGTTCTACTGTTTGATTCCTAACTACAAATGTTTTCTCCTTTTTCTTCTTATTCTGCCACCTAAAGAATCTTTTGCTGTTCCTGACCTCAGCAATTCAAGAGGTGACTTCTGCATGCAGTTCATTGATGTTCACCAAAATATTTCTATTAATATTTGGTTTTAACACAGACTATCAGTTGCTTGCTGTGCATTTGTCTGCAGTGATTTTTCTTTACTAGATTTGCACTATATTACAACTGTATTTTTTAGTAGTGTTCAGATGAGGGAAATTACTGGGGTTTAGTTGGTTTAGGCTTACATCTAGGTTTCAGCAGATAAATACAAACTTACTCAAAGGAAGTTTCTAAGAGAGGATCAAGTCCACTCATTTTTGCATGATTAAGCTTGATTTTCCTGTAGTTGAATATGGAATGTCTTTACTAATAACAAAAGATTTTTATCGGAGGTGTTCCTGTAGAGCTAATAGCATTTTGTGAAACTAACTTTAGAATTTACTTGAGCAGCAAAATCACTTTAAATGGTCTGCATACTTTATCAAATAGAAATTGCTTCTTTTAGCATACATCGCCCATTACTTTCTTACATAAATTTATTCTTAAGAAAAATAGGCCATTGTTATCACTCTTAAGTAATTACTCAGCAAGGATTAAGTATTTAGCTGCACCAGGTAGGGTGTTGATTCTTTGCTATCCATTGTGACAGCACATTCCATAGGTGACTACAGCTCTTCCTATATTAAGTGTGATGTCTGAGAAAACATACAAGTTCAAGTGTGAATGATGCACTTATCTCATGCATGGCATAAAGTTGTGTTGAATGTCTTTCACAAAACCAGGGCAAACAGCTGATTAACAAGTAGTATCCTAATCACAGTGATTGCATTGTCTTAATACATGTGTTGATTTCTCAGTTCAGACTGACTTGAATACAAGATACTGATAATACTTTTTTTTAAATGAACTTTTCAGGTTATCACTGGGATACATCAGATTGGATGCCAAGTGTTCAGTTGCCAGGTATCCAAGAGTATCCAAATTATGAAGTGGTTGAGGAGTCAGCTCCCCTCTACACAGATCCAAATGCCATCGATACAGACTATTACCCCGGTGGTTATGACATAGAAAGTGATTTTCCACCTCCACCTGATGACTTCCCTGCACCTGATGAGCTTCCACCGTTACCACCTGAATACAGCGACCAGTTTGAGTCAATACAGCCACCCAGAGACATGCCAGCCGTAGGTAGCTTGGGTTCTTCTGCAAGGAGCAGGCAGAGATTTAACCTTAATCAGTACCTTCCCCATCACTACCCTGCAGACATGTCAGAACCTCAGACTACACCCAGTGGCGGCAGCGGCAGCTACAGAGAACCATTCGCTCCCTACTCACTGGGGTTCAGTCAGGACTTTGAAGCGCCCACTGTAGACAACATGTCCATGTCTGTGTATGCTTCCACAGCCTCCTGCTCGGATGTGTCAGCATGCTGTGAAATGGAGTCTGAAGTCATGATGAGTGACTATGAGAGTGGAGACGACGGTCACTTCGAAGATGTGAAAATTCCTCCGCTTGATTCCCAGCAACATACAGAAGTCTGACACGCTTAACAAAAGTGCCTGGACTCTAACAAACTTTATCAAATACAGAAAAATTTTCAAGAGCTTTTTTTATTTTTTTTTCCAGCTACAGTTGAATGCTTTTTTTTCAGTGAGCTAAACTGGCATGGCAGCATTGGATCATGCAATTCATTTCACTACATAAACCTCTTTCCATTTCCTGACCTACTGTAGTTGGAAAATTCCAGTATTTCCATTGGCTGTGCCATTTCTGAACATCCTTTATGTACTGGCATTGTTCTGTGTTTTAAGAAAATCACATACCACTTCTCCATGTTAGCATGAGACATATATTTATATAGTTCTAATGCAGTTAATTTTCTCCTACTTTTTGTAAATTTTATGTACAGTTTTGATTTTAATAGTTTTAATTAGATTTTGTAGATATTTTGTGAATTTGTTTTCCACTGAAACTAGTGGTGTTAGCGTGCCATTAAAAATGAGCACCCTGACTTATTACAATCAGGGCATCACTGTATGTATTTCCCTGAAAACTAAGGTTTGACATTTCATTGTAAAGCATTCAACATAGTCACAAAATTTCAATTGTACATACATTAGGTCTGATATTTTTCTGGGTCAGCTATATGGAAATGTCTTAAATGGGTTGCTGTATTTTAGAACTGTAATCATTTTTTTCTCTTCTTGGAAAGTGTGTTGGGGACCCTCTGCATACCAGTTTAGAACCAAAACCACCATGACACAGTTTTTATACTGTCTGTATATTTGTGATCCAATGGTCTTGTAAAGGTTTTTACTGAAAATTACCATTAGCCAGTCTTTCTTACTGACAATAAATTATTAATAAAATACTTTAGCTTTGCTCTGTGTATCTCTATTATATAATTTACCATTGACAAAGCATTCAGTGCAGCATTTTTTAAGTCTGTATATGTTTTGTACTGTATTAAGTTACTTGCTCCAAGCAACTCATTTTCCTCTCCTCCAAAATCAGCCTGCAGCTGTGTTAGAGATGCTCACAAGATGGCAGTGTGTGTCTGCTTAATGGTGTTTTTAAAAGTAATCGGGCCAGTCTGAATAAAGATTGATGGGTATCAAACTGCAGTAGCCTTCTCAGTAGTTTGCATTTTTCTTTAAACAAATAATATCAGCTGAATAATATTGCTGAGTATTTTTTTCTCAGGTCACAAAAATACATAGCAAAAAAAAAAAAAATCCCCAAGATCTTTAAAGCAGTTTCTCCCTTCTTTTATCACCCCAATACTTTCATGACCCCTTGATTGTGCACCTGCATGCTGAAATGGGCATGTCATTCTCTGACTTTGTGCTAAGTAGTTGGTTTCCTGCAATTATATTTCAATTGCAATTTCTTCCATTAAGTTCATACCACAAATTTACCTTGTAAAGGTGGAATACAGTTTTCCTGTGCATTATCCAGCTGCTTTTCTGACTAGAAAAGAACAAAGCCTTTAACAGCATTCTCTAGCATAAATTTGGCCTGATGGTAAGCTAAAGAAATAATGTAACTGTCTTCTGCCTCTTGCTTGAGGGATGCTTTTTAAGTTCAGAACAGATTTCCTGGCAGATTAGTGAATTTTTAATATAGCCTGGAATCCTTTCAGCTCCACCTCCATTTTGTTCCTACTGTCAAAAAAGTTCTGTAGCCTAGAAATGTACAATATTAGATTCTCTCCGTCATGAGAGCTGAGCCTCAGACTTCCACCATCTAGGGGAACAAGGTACTGTATTTGGAGTGCTATTTATATACAAAATGGAACAACTCCCAGCTTGGCAGCTGTATAATGGAAATGGGGTGGATTACAGGACACAGGCAAGCAGTGACATTCCAGTGTTAACTTGCCCATATCCAGGTTAAGAATTTCATTACTTATGTAAAAAGACTTTACAAAATTTCAAGAGGCTTAAATCCATATTCTGGCTTTCTGGCTGTACAGACTTTTGTACATAAGACTGTTAGAATTCTCTTAATTAGTAGCTTTAGAAGAGTCTTACAGGACTGTGAGCAGAGGGTGTCACACACTGTAGTAGTTCACATCACTGCTTACAGCCCAGCTTGAGCAAGGAAGGTTAAGCTTTGTGGAAGTTCTGCTCAGGATTCCTTAATATCTGCTACTCAGTAGGAATGAGTCTCAGGAGTCAGCAAGAGGAAGACACTACAAAAATTTGCATCATTTCTCAGTCAATAAGGATTCCCAGAAAAGATGAATACCTGCCCTACAAGTACATTTTCTAAAATTAGTCACTTACAGAAGAAAATCCTGAAGACAGATTTTTTAAAATTGAGAAGTATGAAGGACAGGAATATCAATGCTTAAATATACTTTTCTTTGTAGTACTGTGAACTGAAGGCTAACATAGAACATCAAACAGAAAATGAACAATGTTTCATTATTCTACAATGAAATTCCATGTAGGTGTAAGAGAATATTTTGTTGAAAGTATCAGAATACTTACATATATATATATATACACACACATTTTTTTTACCTCTTCACAAGAATTGTGCTGCTAGGCAACATGCAACACCAAGGTTATACTTCACAGCAGAAAACAAGGCTGCATCATAACACTCATGGAAATAGGAGGCATTTTCAACTCCTCAGCTTTTTTTTGCTGTTGGTGTGTAAAGCAAGGAAATGTTGGACAAATGCTTCCTTTGTGGGGAGCTCTTATTGCCTAATTCAGGTCCAGTAAGTGCAATCAAACCTATTTTCCCACAGAGCTAGAGCAATACAGCAGATGAAGCTAGTGACATTTTAAACCCAATTAAAACTGATACAGCAGAGCATTGCTGTTCTACTCAACAATAGTCAGCACATTCAAAAGCATTAGCCATGTAATTTATTTTACAAACCAAACACTTTTAAATAAGGAATTCCAGTGTTCCTGTCCTCATGTTTTCACAGCAAGAGGTTTATGTTGAGATTAATTTCATGTGTTTCAATTTGTGCCCATTCCCTCTTACCATGCCAAAGGGCACTGAGAACAGCCTGTCTTTACAGCTTCATATCAGGTATTTATAAACAAAATCAAGTTCCCCACTGAGCCTTCTTTTTTCCCCAGATTGATCAGCCTCAGTTCTCTCAGTCTCTCATATGAAAGCAGCTCCAGTATCTTAATCATCTTACTGGCCCTTTGCTGAACTGTAGTTAAGTCCCCCATGGAAGTGTTTTGGTTTGGGGTGGTTTTTTTTCCTGTGGGGTTTTGTTTTTTTGTTTTTGTGGGTTTTTTGTTTTTTTTTTTTTTA
>VWZN01020577.1:35187-45965 GCA_013396955.1 Regulus satrapa | reverse complement strand
GAACAAGTTGCCCAGAGAGGTTGGAGATGGTCAAGCAGAGGCTGATGGATTCTCTGTCATCTAGTCTAGTGGACAATNAGGGGGGAAGCATCCTCTATGTAAAACCATTTTAACAATTTGGAGCAGCCAAAGACAGAGGAGTTGCTCTATTTTCTTCTCCCAATTTTTATTCATTTTTTTAGTTCTGCTCCTTCACCATTTTGTTAGTTAAATGAAACAAGATGTTTTCAAGATGGACTAAAAGTTCACTTGACCCAGGGGTGTTTTGGGTTAGTTTTTTCCAGTGTTCACTTCATCATGATACAGGAGTTTTTCATACAGCTGTACTGAAGGAAGTTTTCAGTTTGGTGCCTGAACGAGGAAGAAGTTATTTTTACTGCCCTGTTTCTGAAACTGCGCTTCATCTCTGTTACTATATGGCAGTGCTGTCAGCTGTGTCCTACAATGAAGTTCCTTCTATGCTTTTTAAAGGCAATCCAACACTGAACAGATGTTATTTTCTCCAGTAGAAATCACTGCTGTTGAAGCACCCTAGCATAGTTTCCTCAATGTGTTAATTTGCAGGGTCAAATCTTAAAACAAAGCCACAGGCAGCTAGGTATTGGTTGGAACTGAAAAACTGTTAGTAGTTTAGGGCTCTAATCACCCCTCCTGGTATCCCTCCTTTGTCTAATTTTAAATATAAAGCATTACATGTACAAAAAACCTAGGTGAAGTTGTTAAACTACAGCTTGAAGTTAGTGATGCCATCTCTCAAAAGAATATGGACAATGAGGATGCATAAAATAAAACTGAATCACATTTGCTTCCCCTTGCAGGGAACATCATAGGTGAAAGGAACAGTTTTCGTCCTCCTAATACTCCTTCTAAATAGTTCTATTTCTACATAGAAGAAATTAATCTAAATCCAGTGAAGTGTCTTCTACTAGGATTTACAAAACATGAAATATACCTTCTATTCTATACTAACAACAAATAACTACTATATTAGATACACTTATAGCTCAACAAGATCTTACCCATCAACATCTTTATATTTCATCTCCACTTTCATTCAAAGGAATGATGTGACAAATGCAGCTCAACACACAACAACTACACAGGGCAATGGAGCAGCACAGATTTGGAAACCACTGGCAACCCCAATACTGGCACTCAAGCCTGAAGACCTTCCTACCTTTTCAAATTCCAGCTCTTTTTATAGTCTATTGCTACTGCTTCCTCATAAGGTCATGACATGAGCATCTGGACTAATATGCTCAGAAGTATGTCACACAGCACAAAATAAAAACAGAGTATGTGGAAAAATACTTAATTGCACATGGTAAGGTGGAACATTCCTCCAATAACCTTATTTTGGTGCAGAAATGTTACAAAGTGAACTACAGGACCAGAACACACACCAACAAAAGTAGCCAAGAGCAATCTTGGAGATTTTTCAAGGGTTCAGTTCTAACTGTGACACTAACTGTGCATGCTCCTGAAGGGGTCAGGACTACAAAGTAGTCCTTCCTGCTGGCCAGTCATGGCCTTCCAAAACATTTCCCTTCGTGACACGAGATAAGCATAGAAGGAAGTAAGTCTGAAGTAGGATAGATCTACATGAGATATTNGGAACTAGATGATCTTTAAGCTCCTATCCAAACTAAACAATTTTATGATACTTCTGCTCACATTTCTCCCCTGCAGAACTCCAATTGTGTCTTTCCTTTAGGTATTTCAGTTCCCTAACTCTACCTCTAGGCTCTTTTCTAAAGCAGATCAGCATGTGTGGAATAGCTGGTGGTCTGGCATTGACATAATCCCTTCTCTTTTCATTCTGGCCCATACTGCTGCCCCTAACTCAGCTGTGGATCTTGCAAATGGAAAGAAGAGTCATCTCCCGGAGCTCATCCTGCTTTCCATCCAGCAGCCGCTTGGGAGCCTGTTTAACCAGCGCTGCTCACATGGAGAACCCGAGCACCAAGAACTCTTCTTGCGGTCACAAGGGGCCGCTGTTAGCTGTTAGAATCCAGACAAGAGCATTTGAGAAGCCTTCCATGCATCTGCATCAAGCAAAATTCTCAGAGCAATGAAACTGAGTGTTCAAAAATGCAGGAGCAGCTCCTGAACTAGAAGACATATAGGTTTCTTCCAGGCAATTTTTTTTTTTTTTTCCTTTTTTGGTACAGGATTTAGATTACTACTACTATTATCAGGGAACAGAACCAGCGTACTGCTATGCTGCTCATTAAGAAGGCACAGAATTACAATATTCTAACTGACCTTTAGATAGTGCAGATGGCATGCCAGACTGAATTAGTGAAACCAGATATTTCTATGGTTGCCCAGTATACAAATTAATGAGGAAAACAAGCACAAAGACTTTAAAATAATGTGCATGCAAGGTTCAGTCATAGTCAAAATATAGGACATGATTCTGAATGACACTAGATAGAAGAAAGAAGCCCAGAGGACCACCATATTTCAGATCTTCAAGGGGCATCAAACTGTACAGCTGAGAAATCATCACCTAGTCCTACAGGCCTAGAGCAATACTACCTTTATGATTATTTGCATTACTAAAGCAGCAAGACAGTAAGGGAACCTCCATCTGAACCTGATTCATATTTACTCTCTGAAGCCTCAAAAAAAAAAGTATTTATTCTTAGCTCAAATTAAAATATAAATGGAATTTAAAGTGACTGCATTTTCTCTTTTGCTTGTGATCACAACACCAGCCTGGTTTCTTGTGCTTAAAGGATCTGTTCAAAAATATCTCAGCTATTCTAATTATACTATTAAACTTCAGAACTTGCCCAAATGAATTGGCAGCCTCTCAGGCTGAAGGAGCCTGAACCCAGCCTTTTGGAATGCTGGTGCTCACTGTTGCTTGGGCAGGAGAAATACGCAAGACAGTACTCACAAGAACTAGGATTACAGAACATGGTTTGGACTTCAGTGCATGCCGCTATTCACATACCAGTAAACTTCTGTTTTAAGCTGCAGAGAGGGGTCCCTCCCCTTTTAGAGAACCAGGCATCAGTAAGGGTGAAACAAGTGACCACATTATTTCTCCGAGGTAATAGGGATCTAAACTTAAAAGCAAATTCATAAAGAATTGTCTTATATAAAATTGCCACACAATCCTGACTGTTGCACAAACTGACTGTATGTGTGCCTTACAAGGAGCAGTAGTAAGTCCAGAATCTGCATTAGTAAATATCAAAGAGATGGTGAATTTTCTTCTCCAGGACAATAATAAAACAAACAAAAAAATCACAGGGAGATCTGGACTAATATCTGTTCTTACATCATGCTTACACACATCTTCTCCACCTCTTTACAGGAAACTAGATTAGAATATAAAGATTCTTAGCCCTTGGTCAGCCTGGTCTCTCATATCATGTCCCTTCAAATCAGCCCCCAAAGCAGCTCAGCTCTTTGCAGGATTCACACTTCCCACACAGCTCCAGCCAGACAAACAACCCTTTTGCAGCTCATCTCTGCAACAAAACTTCTCCTCTCCCTGTTCCTGCATGAAGGCTGTGCCAACCTTCCCATATCCTTGCCTTGCTCCCACTCAACCCTTAGGAGCAATGCAGGACACTGAGGACAGACACTCTTATTAACCCCTTCATACCAACATGCAGTACTAAATGCAAAGCTTCATTGGAGTAAATTTTCAGCAAGTGTCTGAAGAAAATTCCATGAGAATCTGGACTGGGGGGAAGGAAAGGCAAACAAGGATTTCAGGAGTTTGTGGTTTCAATTAAAAGTCAAGAAATAACAGGCCTTTTACAATTAGGATTGTGCACAGGCAACTCAGAAATAACTGTTAGATAAAAGTGTAGCCCTTTGCTTTATTAGTCATCTAAATATACAGAAGCTGATGTCAGAATGAGACAGACTAATTCCCTTCCAAATATATGCACTGCAGCTTGCTTAAAGCCTATATGTATTCCCTTCAACTACGACCCCACTGTTCAAATTCCCACTCTGGCTCATTTCCAGCTTGAACACATCCTTCTTGCCACTGTGTATTTGCAGTCTTCACAGAACAATAAGCAACACCACATTATTCTTCAAGACTTACCCCTGGTAAATCCCCTTGTTCAGCTCATCTAGCTTGCTAAAAAAATACTCTTCCTACATCAACTGCAGATAAACTTAGGTCAGCAATAATAACATTTTTATGTACATATTTTTTTGTTTAGAATTCCCTTTCTTAAATTGTTCACCTTCGTCCTTGTTTATTCATCACCATATATACTGACTCTTACAATCAGGTTGAAAGTTAAGTTTTCCAGTTCTGTCAGCTAGCAAATCAACCTCAAAAATCTTAACACCAATTCTCTAGTGACTGATCCAGCTTCTAAAACATACAGTTCATTGGTTTTAACAACACATTTCTTTTCACACCAGATATGCTGTACAATTGAACACAACACTAAATGCAGAACAGTTTCCTGAACAAGCAAAATAATAGTTGTAAACAACATAGTATTTGTATAGGATGTGCTCTGAAGCTGTTACTTTATTTAGAAGGCAAAAAACCACACAAAATATTTCTGGAGGTCTTTTCTTGCCCATGCATATTTTGTGTGTGTGTATGAGGGCACTTCTTTAGTCTGTAAATTGTTTGTTTGTCCATATCATTTTTTAAACATGCTGCATTGCTGAGTGAGAGGCACCTCAGGGTTTCATCGGCTCTTTGCTGTAATTGCTAATTCTCTGTTCCACCATGAAGGATATCTGTTTACTGTATTGTAACAACATCCTTAAGGGTGCATGGTGAATACATATTTAGAGAGAGAAAATTACCTTGAAAAACAAGTACAAAGATGGAGGTGGACAAAAGGCTAGAGTAATAAGACAGTCCATTAAAAACACAGTTAAATCAATAGAAAAAGAAAAAAATTAGAATACATTTCTAGCATACTCACCAACACAATAACTTGTGGATGCAAGGGACAACTACAACTAGGGAAAAACATCCCCTTTAAGCTTGTGGGTATTACATAACTTCTTCACAGTTAAGTGAAGAAGTTGTACCCAAAGGACTTTGCTTGTAAAAAAGGATCCAGATCTTTTGTAGGAGACAGTCTTTCAAGAAAGAGATGCTACACTTTCAGGGACACCTCCAAGACATAAAATAAAATAAAAAAAAAAAAAAAAACCCAAAAAAAAAAAAAAAAAAAAAAAAACAAAAAAAAAAAAAAAAAAAACCCCAAAAAAAACAAACAACAAAAAAACCCAAACACCCCAGAAAACAACACAGCCAAACAAAACAAACCCAAACCCCAAATAAACAACTCTACAAACAAAAAAGACAGAGAAAAAGACAACCCAAACAAGCAAAAAGCCAACCAAAAGAAACCAAGCAGACAAATGTTAAACAAAAAACACAAAAAACCCAAAATAGTAAAAAATCATTTAAAACAAAACCAAAACCCACAGATCCCCTCCCTCCAAAAACCCAGTTCTGAATGTGTTCAATGTAATCAAGAAGACTAGACATGTGCAGTGCACTGTGCTGGAGTACCAACAGTCTGTCCTGGCCAGCTCTGCTGCCCTTTCCCTCACCTTCCCCTGAGAATTCCACTCCCCTCCTCTCCACTGTCTTCTGCTTGGATAGCCTTCAGAACCAAACCAAGTAGTCCACACAAGAGAGAAGCTGAACTTACTCACAAAAAAAAAAAAAAAAGTACTTTAGCAGGCTGAACAAATGACAGTGATTAGAGGGCAAAAAGTTAATTCCCATTTTTCTTTATGAAGAGCAATATTGTGGTTTTGTCACTCTCTAAACCAGGGAAGTATAGCTATGATTCTATAAGCTGAGTTTTTTTTACCTTTTATCAGTATCTGATCAGAAAAGACACACTCTCTTTGCCACTCCACATCTACCTTGTTTCAAGCACTCATTCCTCCTAACTTGTAACCACTGAGAGGTCTTTGCCACACTATTCTACTATGGAAGATTATATCTTCTTTCTCCTTATACACAGCATCTGCAAATCATTGCCTGCTTCATCTCTCCAAGAAAAAGTATGTCTTCTAGTACATGACATAATAGGTTTAAGGTTCAGTTTAAGAACTTCTCTTAAGAATTCTGTTGTGTGTACTGATCCAAGCTTTAAGGTTCCTCTGGTGTACTTTAAAATGTCTTCCTTAGCTCTGGAGAAAAATGAAAAGCTAACAACATCCAGGGTAAGAAGATATGGAAAATGCTTGCCTTATGATTAAATATATGTTTATACTACAGTTTATCTCCTTAATTCAGCTGTTTTCTTGGTATAAAGCAGGAAGTTATTTTCCTTGATTCATCAACCTCCCCCCCACCCCTTTTGTCCAGGACTTCAGAAATGTATAAACACAATAGCTGCCCAGAGTGAGATGCATAAATGCCTCTGGTATTTAAACTGTCTCTCACAGAGCATAGGATTTTCTTTTCCCACTCGGCTATCTACTTCTTTGTTTTTCAGATCCCAAAGCACAAGAGGGGCCTTAGAGGAGAGGATCACAAGATCCACATTCCCAGCAAATCCAAATGCCACTTTAAATCCAAATTCCACTTTAAAAAAACCCTTCATTCTAGTCAAAACCAGAACATAACTAGGTTACTGAGGAAGAGCCATAACAGGGCTCTCACAATGGTAACAAGAACACTTTATTGCTATTAAAGCCATGAATCATCACACAGAAGATGAATTTTGCAATGATTACTTAATTTGTAATTACCTAAAGTAACAGGATAGGTGCTAGGAAAAACAAACAGAAAGGGCAGAAAGATCAAGAGGATATGATATCTATACAGGGCTTGTTTTTCCTCTTCTACCTCACTGGGTGACCTCCCTTACAATGCTGACATCAGGACAACTGCCTCCCTGATGGAATTGTGCCAGAGTCTCCAACACTGCTCCTGCCCAAGCACATACTACTCCTTGAAGCGTGACAGGAATTACATATTTTAATAGCAGATCTGCCTCCTTTCTTTCTAGAGTAGGTTATCCCAGTAGTAGTGTCCACATAAGTCACCTTAAGGTCCAGTCACGTAAACCGTATCACTTCCTCTTATTATTTTTAGTATCTGCTTTTAATGAGCATAGTTTTGCACTCATTCAAACAGAACAGGAACATATAGCGCACCTGGCATGTTTGAAGAGGCTACAGTAACCAGAAAGGAGTAAAAGAGGAAAGGAAGAAAGAGCTGGAGCTTGTCCAGCCAATGACAAAAGTTTTGTTACATTATTGACCACTCTTTCATACCCTTTCAAAAAGAGTATTTATCTTCCGAAACAAAATTATTTTATGCCAGAGAGATTTCAACTGGAAACAGAAGGAATATTAACAGAGGGACAAAGCACACATGTGAGAAGAAAGCTTTCCCACATTTTCTAACCTGCCTTTCCTGACAGACTTCAAGAAACAGAAAGGACCTTAAAAAGAGAATTTACTTTGATTGGGCTCTTTCTCATGTCCATCAACACCATACACAAAATAAGAAGACTCTAGCAAAACTTCTGGGCTCTCGCATCTAGGTCGAAAACAGATCTTGCCTAGAAGCACAAGCAAAGCATGTGGAAATACAGGTTCTCTACTTTCACACAAAATTTCATTAAAGAAATAAAAAAAACCACACACTCCTCAAGAAGCCTTGACATATCATATCCTTTCCCAGAGCAAGGACACTGGACATTGTTTCAGTGTGGGTTGAATCACTTCTCCCAGGAAGGATATGGTTGTGGAGTTCAGGATCTCAGAGCTCCCATGCAATCCTACTGCTCCCCTATGAAGCTCCATCAACAATATTTTCCTCATTAGTAAAGGAAGGCACCAGGCTTTACAGTGACCTGGCAGTCCCGGGCCTCAGGGTTGTCTGTGCCTTGACCCTGGATATATCTGCAGGGGACAGTAATTCCTCCAACCCTGCACTCCAATCAACACCAGGCTCTACACCCTCTTCTGCATAACCCTGGGGATCCCTTTTGTTTGCTGGTCTACGCATATATCCAAATCCCAGTTACCCACTGTGTAATGGTAATTTAAGCATTCTTAGTGTCTAAATGCAGAATGGAATTTATAGAAAACAAACATACACAGAAAAATAATAAGCCCTTCCTCCCCCAACCTTCAGCAGTACCCACCACAGAGAAGTATGTACGCTTCCTTGGTTTTCCAGCAGACTGAGAATACATGTTATTGCTTTAATTCTAAAATTTAATTCCACTACACTGAAGTTCACCATGCACTTCAATGACAACATATTTTCTGTGTTGGGTCCTTCAGCTTTGCTCTGAAATAAGCCAGTATCATGCAACTACAGCTCACAATGTATATTCATCAAAGGCTATGCCACACTTGCACCTGACATGGTCACACAAACACAAGCTAACCTGAACACACAGAAAAGAGAGATTAAACAGCTGGTGACTCAATGAAAAACAAACAAACAAAACACACAAAAAAAAATCCCACCCCGTTGCAGCAAACCTCTAATTAGGAGTAGAAGAGAGCCAATACACAGACTCTGATTCAACAGCATGAGAAGGGTACTAGTTTATTCTTCTTCCAGCTTAGCCATCCTGAATTTGACTACAGCAAGCTCTTCTACTGTAGGGTCCAACTGCAGACTCTGACCACAGGTTATTTCCTGCTGCCCCATTACTGCAAGTATTAGTTTGCAGACTCCAAAAGCAGACTTTTACCTAGCTTGACTATGACTGCACAAGACACCACCCAACAAGAGATTTCAAAATAGCAGTTTCATCTCATCTTCCCCCACAGTGAGAGTCATTCAGTATACAGAGCAACCAAGCTGAAATCTGCTTTTCTGACATCTGAGCTCTGCTAAGAAAGTTTCTTCAGTGACTGATTTTGGATTTTTGTTGCTCTTCTAGAAACTCAGGAAGCTGCCTAGAAGGAGCTCAGAAGCCACACTGCACAGGACACTGACAGTGGGAACACCCATGGCACAGCTCAGCTCCCAGCACCAGGCTATGACTCCATCAGACTCACACTGACCTCACAGCTGATCTTTTACAGCATTTACTCTCATCCTTGTTTCACTCACCTTTGTGTCTCTTAGGGGTTGTTCCTTCTTCCTCAGGGCTCCTCTCTTCTCTAGGTCCTCTTCCTCCAGCTTTTTATGACTGGCCAACCAACCCCTTTATATCACTTATCTTCATTAGTCACAGCTGTGACCCATTAAGGGCAAGACTGTTCTTGTCTGGTAATTAGTACAGCTGTGACTTATCAGAGGTGAGGTCACTTGTAATCCCTTCTTCTACACCTACAAAAACTAACTTATTTGGAAGTGTAGAGTTTGATCACACATTGGAACATGTCTTACAATACTGGAAAAATACACACACGACTTCTCTAGGCAGTCCTCTAAATCTAGATTGTCTCTCCTATGCACAGATTCTCTCTGGATTCATCAGTAGCATGTATCCCTGTGAGAAAAGCCTAAAAATTTAATTTTGCCTATTTTTCTCAAGTCTTCCATTTCCTGTTGCTGTGCTGCATGGTAGAAGCGTACCTTACATTCAGTGATTGCCATTGCTGCAAAAAGCATATGGGGAAGAATACAGTGGGTAAAATGGCTCTTCGCTCTTCCTTAAGGGCCACCTATGTTTTAGCCCCACTTCTGTGATGTAGTGATCAATTCCATCAGATGTATTGGTATTTTTATGCAGATTTCACTAGACTGGAAACAGATTAAACTTATCTCAAGCTTTCAGATTCAAAAATATTTAAATAAAAATGTTCTCCTTCTGCTACTGCCCATATTTTTATTTGCCTTTAAGAAAATACATGACAATGGAACACACCTGAAAACACTTGAAAACACACTCTAATGATCACTGAAAGAGTGACAGCAAAATCTGGAAAGGAAATTTTTATTTTAAGAAATCACATTATAGATGACAAAACCCACTGAAATGGGAAAAAAACACAATGAAAGCAAATGTATTTCATTTTCTTTTATTCTCAGTATACCTGTTGCCTACATGTAACAGGCATCCAACAATGCACTAAGAAAATCTACAACTGTGCCTAGGATTTCATGAGTCATTTAAATTACAGACCTGTTTTCACTGCTTCTATGGTTTGCTCCTCAAAAATTTTTAAATATCAAAAGATCTGGCAGTCCCTACAGTAAGATAGCTCAGCACTAGAGTGCATAAGATAAATGCACCCTAAACAAAGTGTGACACTTGTTTTACTTGGAGACCACAGACCTATATCAAGTTATGGTATAGAAAAATCTCAGCCCATAATTTACTGAACATTAGCAAGTTCTTCTTAGTAAGAATATTCATGGACAAAAGAGTACCTTCAACTTATTATATAACTTAAAAATTATTTCAGCAGGTTAATCAGTAAGAGATAAAAAGACCATTTTTCTAACTATGGATCTTCTCTCTATGCTTACAGTTACAGGCAGTTTTAACAGATTTTTTTTTTTTTTTAATTTTCCTACCTGGTATGCTTTGTTACAGGCAAAAAAAAAAAAAAACAACCAGATCATAAAGGACAAGTTGATCCCAAGAAATACCACTGAGACCAGGGTCTGCATGATAGGAGAGACAGTTCTTCATAACTCACAACCCACATAACAGGCAAAATGACAGATAAATTTCTGTATGATAGGGCAGCCTGGTAATCCATTTTATCATATAAGAAAAAACCTAAGCACCTGAAAAATTATAGACAAAACTGGAATGGATAATTAATAGCAGTGAAAGAAGCTCATAGAGATTATATACAAAGATAAATGAATATGTCATGAAAGA
>VWZN01020576.1:538429-554717 GCA_013396955.1 Regulus satrapa | reverse complement strand
CGAGCCGCGGCCGGGGCCGCCAGCCGGGGTCGGAGGCGGGAGCGTGTGAGGGGAGGGAAAGGGCGCGTCCCAAATCCCAGCCAAACGCCGCTTTCCCGGCTTTTGTGTCAGAACCAAGAGCTAATCGGGACAAATTATCCTCCTGGGCATAAAATCTGTGAAGAACGAAGTTCACTTCTCTGTTATAGTTTTTAAAATTTATTTGAAATATTATAGGAGCATATAATAAAGCAAAAAAAGCAGCCGGCCGGGTGTCTCTTGGCATGTTACCAAAAGAGCACACCCAACGTAAGATTCTTTTCGTTAAATGCATTGACTTGTTACATATTCATACACCTTCATGCATTATTCAACAACAGCCCCCCTTCCCCAAGTCGCCTTGGCCTGTCCAAATCGAGTTCTCCAAACTTCTTTGGTCATAATCCTTCTCTCCAGACCTCCTGTTTTTCCGGATAAGCTTTATCTCAAAAATGTGAGAGACTTATTATCTGTCTAAAACCAGAGTCTTGTGAGAAAGATATTTACAACACTTCTAATTTACTAGCACAACTAAACTACTAAACTATTTTCATTTCGATATTTGCGAAAAGCCAACTATCTAATAATTATTTATAACAAAATCGGAGTTGTTCTCTCGGTCAAATGAGCATTTCGAGATAAAAAGGGGTTAACAAGTAGCGGGCAGAGAGGGAGAATTTTTGAAGTAAAGTTGAGGTCGCCTGTAGTGCAGAAAACGAACATTTTGAGGTAAACGGAGGCATTCAGTAGTGCATATGTAGGTAAAGCTTTGAGGATAAAAATGTGGGTAATCTGTAGGGAAGAGAATGCTCATTTTGAGATAAACCGAGGCAGGCAGTAGTGAACAGCAGGGAATGCCGTAATGTGCAAGTCACTGCCGTTCACCTGAAGGAGGTCTGCCCTGGGAAATGACTTTACCTGGGATCGGGCTCCCCTAGGTCCTTACAGAATAAGCCACAGTGCTCTGTGATCCTGTGCTTGTCCTTGCACCAGTCTCCTTCCTCACCAGCGCCACAAGCTCCCAATGCCGCTCTTGTACCTGCTGAGGTTTGTCCCATCCCATGGACTCTCAAGTGTTTTCTCTCCTGCTCCTATTGAAATTTCAGTCTTTTTGGGTGAATCGTATCCTCCCCAACATCAAATCGAGTTCTCCAAACAACATACCACAAACCCCATTTTTTATCCTCTATTTCTCATATTTCCATTTCTATTTGTTTCCCTAGCTGAAGTAATAATGGATATGACAGAAACAAGAACAAAGGGGAATAAACGCAGTGTGATGGAAAATATTTAATTTTGGCATTTGAGCAGGACCCGGCTGGCGTTCACAATATCCAGGAAGAAGCACAAAAAAAATCCAGGGACTGGTGGGTTCCAGACTGCCTCTGCAATGTTTCAGTCCGTGAGAGTTACAGGATGAAACATGACCACAAACATGGTTCAACAACCCTGTTCCAGCTGCTCTGAGAGATTTACAGAGTGTGTTTCTCTTGATGCCATTGTCGCAGGGCTCTTTGGGACCCTCTCTGATCAAACCCTGCTGGGCATTCACCCAGCCTCCTCTCCGGACTGGCCTCCCCTCCTCGGCAGCACTTTGAGGAGCCGGACGGCAGCGCCCGGGCCCGGCTGGGAGCCCGAAGCCCTGGAGCAGAGCTGGAGCTGGAAGACAGCCTGGAAGCCCCGGCGGAAGTTTTTGTTGCAGAACCCGTAGATGATGGGGTTGATGCTGCTGTTGAAGAAGGCCAGCCAGTGAGCAAAGGGATAAATGTAGATGTTGATGAGCTGCAGCTGGGGGTCGGAAAGGCTGGCGTAGTCCGACAGCAGCATCAGGGTCCACAGGGGAAGCCAGGACAGGCTGAAAAGCAAAGTCACGACGATGAGCATTTTGATGACTTTTTGTTTCCTCTTCCACACGCTGTGCCGCTGCTCCTGGCTGCCCTTCCCCGCCCCAGGCGCGGCTGAGTGGGAGAGGGAAAGGCTGATCCTGGCGTACGTGACGACAATGAGCGACAGGGGAGCAAGGTAGATGTTGGCAAAGAGAACCGTCGTGTAGATCTTCCTCATGCCCGGGTCAGGCCACTCCTCCCGGCACCAGAACACCGGGCGGGTGGCATTGCCAGAGCCCAGGAGCACACGGAAATGCTTCTCCTCCTGCACCTGCAGCAGGACTGCCGAGGGACACATGATGGCCACGGCCAGGACCCAGATGACCGCGATGATGGCCACGGCCGTGGGAATGGTCGGCTTCCACTTGAATGGATGCACAATGCGCCGGAACCTGCGGCAAGGGCAGCGAAGAAGCCGTTTAAGGAACGCCGCGTTGCCCAGGCAAGGATGCGCACACATTTTAAACTGCCTGGTTTTCCTCCTCCCTGGCAGTTGCCGCCTGTGCTGCTCCACTTAAGGCAGGTATTAACACCTCTGCTATCCAGCTTTGTGGCTGGGGAACAAACCAATTCCAGGCAGGCTAGGATAGCTCAATTCCACCATCTTTAAGAGATACCCGAGGAGGAGCAAGTTGCTCTTTAGACCTGGCCACATTTTATTTTGCCTAACAGCCTTAGGAGCAAAACGCATCTGCTTAATCGTGGTGTTGGGAGGGTTAATGAATGGGCTCCGTGTGGTCAGGGTGCCAGGGGAGATGAGAGTGATGGTTCAGCCTCCGCTGCATCTCACCTGTCCATGGCAATAGCAACCAGAGTGAAGACAGAGGCAGAAACAGAGATTCCTTGGACCATCCCGCTCATCTTGCACACCAGGCTCCCAAAGGGCCATCCTGAAAAGAAACGGGCAGTTGCAATTGCCACTGCAGGACTCCGCTTAAAACAATTTGCTCTCATCTTCCATTTCCTGAGCGGAATTATAGACTCGTGGAGTGGTTTGGATTGGAAGGGAACTCCCAAAGATGGTGGAGTCCCAACCATGGCCGGGAACACCTCGCCATGGGCAGGGACACCTTCCCCTCCACCTCACCTCTGGTGGCCGCGGCTCGGAGCGCCTGGCACAGCCCGCCCCGCAGGCGCCCAGCCCACCTGCAATGATGTTGTCCAGGAGGGTGGTGGGCATGCAGAAGAGCCCCACCAGCAAGTCGCTGACGGCCAAGTTCAGGATGAACAGGTTGGTGACCGTGCGCATGCGCTTGCTCCACAGGATGATGAAACAAACCCCCCCGTTGCCCACCATGCAGAGGAGGAAGATGAGGAGGTAGGAGGTGATGAAGACAGCAGCCACTGAAGGCTGGTGGAGGTAGAAGTCCACGTAGGAGACATTTCCTTCCAAGTAAAGGTATTTGTATGTCCCGTTATAACTCAGCACCCGGGGGGGCCAATCCAACGAAGAGTTGGAGTCCATTTTCTTCCCTGTGTTCTAAGGTGCCCTAAAAGATATTTGTAAAGAGGTCACTTTAGTCAGCTTGCAGCTGATGTGTAGGAATGTGAAGATATTGTTATTATATTAGCATTGTTACCTGCTTTGGGTACACTGTGTGCTGAAGTGTAAAGCTCACGTGCACTCTGGCAGCGGTGAGGTGGCTGAGCAACAATCACTAAAAACTCACTCATTTATTTCATCACTGAAAACCAGGGATTAAAGCTTTCTGATGTGGCACAAAGCTCCTGCTTGCAGGTATCCAAATCCAGTCCCATCTCATGAGCATGGCATGGCTCTGTGGACAGCTGGTTGATTTGATTCCCTGCTCACAAGCTACATAACTCCAAGTCTGCAATCAAGAAGGACCACGCGATGTTTGAAACATGCTGGGCTACAAGAGAGCTGGTTTCATTTCCAAGCAGCTGACTTGACTTGGAGGCAGCATTCCAAACTTTTTCCCTGCATATATTTTGTCTCCCAGATGAGGATGCCTAAAGAAGCATCCTGACAAAAGAGCAGTAAAATTAATTGGTGGCAGCAGGCATGAAATTAAAGTATGAGTGCAGGTGCTTTTAAGATGCTTCAAATTCCTTAATGGAATTTAAGTTTAGGCACAAGTATCTGAACCCTGATGAGCTTGTATGAACAGCAAAGCCTCTGTAAGTGCTTTACTTTCAGAAGCAAATGCAGTAAAAACCAGTATTTATTCTGCTGTGCCTCAGTTTGGAACAAGCAGAGCAGTGAAAACCCATCATGTTCTGGTCTCTTGTGCCTGTTTAGAAATCAGCAGCGCTGCAGTGTTTTAATGGGTCTGTATTTTATGTACTTATTAAATGCCTGCACAGCCAGGTAGCGAGACAAAAATCTGGAATCCCTCACCAAAAACTGCCTGCTTGTAGGTTTGATCAAGTGTAGGAATTCTTTGGGGCTATCCTTATGGAGAAAGGCTTATTTATCTTATGTGGTTTATATTCAACATACTTTCAAAATTTTTAGAAGTGCTCTTATTGAAATGTCCAACGTGGGGATGGTGTCTGACCGCATTTAAAAGCCACCATTCCTCCCTGCTGCACGTCCCCTCAACATTATTATTATTATTATTATTATTATTATTATTGTTATTGTTATTGTTATTATTACTATCCACTCATTTTCTTCCGTAATCTTTTGCTTTCCAGAGGAGTTGCTTTAGGTAGACACTGTGGCCAGGGGAAGGCAGCTTTTTGCTCCCTCCACATTCCCAGTCCCCATGCCCATCTGTCCCAGTTGACCCTGTGCTGTCCCCAGCAGGTCAGGCAGAATTCTGTGCCTTTCTTTCCTTACCTGCTGGAGTTTGGCTTTTTGAGGGGCTCTGATGATCTGGGACAGAAGTTCTTGGTCATTCCATGACAGGATTGTCCCTTATCACACGAAAAAGCAGGAGGAATAATCATTATTTTGGATACATATTTTGTGTTTTCTCTCTTTTTCTGACACCGTGTTGTGAAGCAGCAGCTTCCAATCTCTTCAGTAATGATCTCTGGAATAGTTTTTGTTCATAACTGGTAAACAAGAAGTTGTAAACAGCCTTGAGGCAAAACTGGAGCGGAGTCTTCTCTCAATTGCACTAATGAAATTTTGGCTGTGGCAGGCACAGGGAAGTGGCTGCACAAACACTTCAGATTACAAGAAATGGAAAAGCTCCATGGATTTTTATTATCCTGAAGCTGAGGGGGAGGAGGATTGGCTGGAAGGAGAAATTAAGCCAGTGCCTTGTGTTTTCACGGGGTCCTTGCCAGCTAAAACAAGCAGAAATAAATAACTGAGAGAGGCAGAGAGGACAGAAACATAAATCATCTAAGAAAGGAAAAAAATAATGCAATACCTAATTTTTATAAGATGATAAATAACAGTAATTTGCTTTTACGTGGTAACTTGATAACAGCAAGGGCTCCCTTTTTCATTTAATATACCAGAGAAAATGTGCAAAGGAGAAAGTGAGAGGCTCCCTGACCCAACCCACGCTGGGTTTCCAAACACACGAGGCCCATTCCCTGCTGGAATCCCAGTCACAGTCTCCAGAGACACATACACCGTGTAACATCTCCCAGCCTGATCAGGACAATCCTGTACTTCTGGATATAGAAATCAGTTTTCCATTGTTAAAGTAGCAGCTCAAAGTCGTTATGAACTGATGCAATTATTTTTGTGTTGGGCTCGTGGAAGAAATCCCCCTGAGCAGCCACCACTGCTTCACCCCTGTGCACAACCCGCTGGGTTTGTTGTCCTGATAACTTGATTTTTATGTGTGAAATACCCTCACAGAATCCTTTCAGGGTGAAACAAAAATATGGAAACTTCACAGATGGGAAGAACAGCAGAGGCACCTTGTTGTAGGCAAAGAACATTTAATGTGGTAAGTGATAAAAAATTTGTTCTTCCCTTGTCCTAAGCTCAGTAATGGCACAATTTCCAGGGACCCTGGAAAATGATTCCCGGTCTGCTGAAAAGTGACAAAGTCCAAGGGGCAAAATACAGCCCCTGACACATGGCAAAAAGACCGGGACACTGAGGAACAAGGGAGAGAGAAATGGATGGCTCATCCTCTGCCTCAGGGAAGCAGGAAGAGCCACTGCCTAGAAACAGACATCTCATGAGCATGGGGACCCCACACGCCCAGCACGGGGATCTGGGCCCAGCTTGGCTTCTCTTTCAGAGCAAGGGGGAGCTGCAGCCACAGCAAACCCCCAGCTCCTGCCGCCCCAGCACAGGACAGGGAGTGGTGCAGGAGCTGTTTGATCTGGGTCATGCAGGGCTTCAGCTGCTGGGGATGTTTGTGAATTAAGATAATAGAACTTACTCTTCAAGTATTTAACTTCTTAATCTGGCAATATTTCCATTATATTTTTATATGGCATACCTCAGAGTGGTTTATCTCCAAATAAGCCAAATAAGTAGGTTTTCAGCTGGGAGAAAGGAACTGTGGAAGAAAACACATCCTAAAAATAGCCAGTAACAATCGTAACTGTTTCTAACTGACATTTATTATCATAAAGAAAGAAAACAAGTGCACCTTGAGAAGGAAATTTCTCATTTTGAAACAGGGAGATGTGCCAATCTCGGAGTCGCACACGGATCTCCTCTCAATGGGCTTAAACTGCTTATCCTCCCCTCAGAGTCATTTATCTGCATAGTCTGAGCTGGGACCAAAGAAAATAGTTTGTCAAGGTATTTCTTTTTCAAAGATCTCAAACTTCAAATGATAAAGAACAAGGCTATCAGCAGGATGACTGTAATGAACACAAGACTGAGTTGCAGATTACTCATCCACTTGAGCTGGACATAGAAGACATTTCAGTCCAAAGCCAAACCACAAATGTAAATCAGGAGATGCAAATGGCAGGTGAGCCATTCACAACAAGTTTGGTATGGCTCTGTATTTATATTTTTATATATATATATATAATTTCCACCCTGTTTCATTAGAGCTGAGGCTGCTAACCTACTCCCTGTCATTATATTTTTTTTTTTTTTTTGTCTCATGCTTAGTCAACCTTTAAGCTTCTGAACATTTTTTTCCCCATTTCATCTGTCACAGGCTGTTTTAAATTTTAACTAAAATCTCAGCCAACTGTTCCCTGAAATCAGGTTAAAGTAAGATTTCCACACCCAGGCACACTTATGCAGCCACTTTATTGAGAAGCCTGGCAAGCAATAAGATTTTAGCTGCCTTACCTTGGAAGCAAATCCCTGTTTTAAAAGCTTTCAGTAGGAAATTACTGAAGTTCTCCAGGGATCCAGTCTCCAAGTAGCAGTTTCCCATCCATCACTGGAAGCTGGGCAGGGATCCCACACAATATCTGGACTGGTGGTGGTTTTTTTCCCTGGAGAGTTGCTCTAGCAGCGTTTAGCAGTGAGTGCTGGGGTTTGGTCCTTAGGAACAGCTAAATCAGTGATCCCTGCCGGGCTCTTGGCAGCACTAAATCCCCCACTAATGGGACATGAGCCTCCTAAATGGCACCTTTCAATCCAGCCTCTGCTCATGAGTCACCCCCTGACAGCCCTGCCACTGAAACTGAGCAGAGTAATCGGGGAACGGGTAGAAAAAGGTAATAAAAACCCCCAAAAGTGGGACAATCGTGAGACAGCCCCAGTGGAGGATAGGATTTGCAAACAGGAGTGTTTTAGGAGCCCATCAGCCAGTGAGGGCTAATTCACCAGGTAGAGGGGACAGCACTGCCAGCAGGTAGTTTGTGTCCCCCCTCAAAATGGGGGCACAGAGGACGCTGTAGTCACTGCAAAGTGAATGACCGGAGGAGAACCAAACCAATCCCAATGCACAGAGCACAGCACAAGGGTTCTTTGCACCAGGTGGATGTCTCTGCTTGGAGTGAAAAATGAGCAAGAGGCATAGAATTGTTTGTTTTCTATCTCTTTCAGCAGGGAAGTGTCACTGCCCTCGATGAGACGGGCATGAGAGCAAACAGCCCATGACGGGGTGACACGGGGCATCATCATTCCTTAGAGCTTGTCACAATGAACAGCGTTTTACCCCTCACCCGACTTCCTGGCCTGCCAAAAACTGGATTGTGCCTCGCTAGAAATTAGGCAGAGCAGCCGGCCTGGCCCGAGGGCAGAGCAGGTGAGCTCCCTGTGCAGCACGATGGGGTTGGATCCTTAACATTTCACCACAGCCCAATGCTGGGTTTGCCCAGAGGCAACACCTTTAGTCTTAAAGAACTGTGCACAGGAGAAGAGCTGTCTGTGAAGGTGACAGCAGAGGTTTAAATGCAGTGTCACCTCTGCAGAAAGATAATGGTTGTGGAAGGGCTGAGCTCTCCCTGTACCTTCCTACCTTCTGACCATTCCCTTTTACATCACCATCCACATCCACACAGAGACTTTAAGTACTGGTTGATTTTTTTTTTTTTTTTCTGTGACCTGCTCTAAGGATTTGAATCGTTTTGGTGCTCTTGAATGTCCATTTATTAATTTCTCAGTGACTTGATTTTAATTAACACCAAATCCTAAGCCTTACCTGGATAGCATGGATAGGTACCTCTGATTGATGCCTCTTGGTTTGACTCCAGTTGAAGCCAACTGTTCAGTAAATGACAGCTGCAACCCACTGTTGTACAAACAGTAAGGACTGGAACCAAGTTTTCCTTGCTAGGATTTTAATTTGGAAAAAAAACCCCAGCAGCACAGGTCCATTCTTTTAGGATGAGGTGTCATCTTACAGGTCAGGAAATGCTCCTCCTTTGCTCAGAGTTACACTCAATCCCCCTTTTTCCAGCAAAACACCCAGAGTGATCTCACCGCATTTTATACTTTGCAGCCCCTGGGGTGGTTCAGAGTTAAAGGCTAACATGAGATACTTCAACCTCCAGATACTTTTCTCCTACTGGAGCTACCTGCTGCTGATAGAAGAGCAAAATTCAAATGATGTGAACTCACCTTAGCCACTGAGGGAAACACGAGCAGCCCCAGGTTCTTCTTTTCCCAGCCCAGAACGCTCCAGCTCGCAGCCCAGGTGGACTGGCCCTCCCAGCAGCAGCTGGTGGGGGCTGTGTGGGACCCCCAGCCCTGGAACCCCAAAGCCAGAAGGGGCACCTGCCGCCACTCCCATCCCTCTCCAGGGCACGAACTGCTCCGTTCCAGCCTTGCCCAGGGCGGGACCGACTCCGGCAGCACAAGGATCGCCAGGATCCCCGTGCGGGCGGTGCTGTGCCCCCCCCGCATTCCAGCTCTCGCACGCACACACAGACCTGTTGCTGGCAGAGCTCCCGCAGTTTTCCCTCAGCTCCCAGCCCCATCGGGGAGCCAGGAAGAGCCCAGCAAAGGCAGCCCCCAGCCCAATCCCCCAGGCTACCCCGCTTACAGGCGCCGGAGCTCCGCCGCAGCCGCTGGTTCCGCGCCGGCAGGAGCTCCAGCTCCCGGAGCCCCTGCAGCTCCTGCCTCAGGCAGGGAGGAGGGACGGGAGGAAGGAGGCAGTGGAGAGCCCAGCCCAAAGCCAGGCGCCGAGCCCCGGGGCTTGGGGGCTGTCACCTGCAGCCGCCGCTGGCTTGGGGGTGCCTGTTTGGAAGAGTTTCTCGGATAGGTTCCACTGCAGAGCCTCCCTGCTATGCCGTGTTGGGGGCATCCCTGTGCCTTGGGAGGCTCCTTCCCAGGGTCGCGGGCTCACAGCTACCTCTGCAGGTGCCACCCGGGACACGCCCTCCCTGTCCCTTACAGACCAGACTGCCCCCGGGGCTCTGAGTGCTCCCAGCACAGTGGCATCTCCTGGACTCTGCTCCTACCTGCTGAACTCCTGCATTTAGATCCAGGCTCTCCAGGGATTCCAGCTTTCACATCAGGAACTTGGGGAAAAAAACCAGTCAGTGTGGCCCATGTGAAACCAGGTGGCTCTTGTAGCTGAAATGGCAGATTTTGACTTACCTGCCTCTGCACGAGGCTTTTCTGGAAAGAAAAACAGCATCCCAAGGACAGATTATAGGAGAACAGACTTCCAGTTAATGATTTGATGGATGTAGAAATTATTCTTTAATAATAATAAATTATCTACTTTTTACACCCCCCTTTTTATTCCTGGGGTAGTTTAAAAATTAATCCTTTAACAAATTTGAGAGAACAGATTTAAATTTGAGAGAACAAACAATTATCCCAATAAGAATTTAAACCACCAAATTGTTTTCCAGCATAACTCAGTGTGGAATTACGGAATTATTAACAACTCTGCATGGAATCATCATGTGCTGTAAATGGAGGCTAAGAAGCTCCAGCCACAGACAGACATTGTTCTGCCACATGTGATGCAGCAGATGGAATTCCAGAATCCCAGGACGTTGGAGAGGGCTGGAGCTGGATGCACTAAAAACCCAGAGATAAGAGAAACCTCTGACCAAGAGAGGATCCTGAAGGCCCAGCACCCAGGTAAGAGAATTTTGTCTGAAATTCCCGCCCTAGCTCTCCCCACACACTGCTGCAGTTCTCTATGTCCCCATCACATCCCCATATTCACATTCCCTCTGCCCGGAAGCCCAAAAAGCGGCGAGCTCACTTTGGAATGCAAAGAGTTTCAGACGGAGCGCTGTTATTCATGCAAGGGACAGAACATCCACAATGCAGGGAGCTGAGACTCGCAAGGAATCGCTTTCTGCTTCCTCCATACCCCGTGGAACATCACCCTTCGGCATGAGCCCTCATGGCAGATTATTGCAGAAGATTGTCTTTACAGTTTTAAAAGCAGTTTAGCGGGCAGCCAAGCGTCCCAGGACGCTTCCATCTCTTCCCAAGGCGGGCGGCGCCATCTGCTGGGAGCGGAATGATGCAAAAATAAACGCAACGGAACCACCGTGGAGCCCCAGAAGGGCTCGGGTTGGGAGGGACCTCAGGGGTCATCCAGCCCCACTCGGAGCCTGTTCAGGGCAGGCTGCTGTCCGTCGGCCCCTGGATATGGAAGGGATGGAGGTGTTCAGTTGTTTTTCCCTAGGTTGGCTGATCTGTTCATTAGAAAGACTAACTGACCTCTTCCAACAGGGAAGCATATAAGCAAGAGGTGCCAAAAAAAATTTAAAAAAAAAAAAGAAAAAAAGGAGTTTCTGGGAAATGAAATCTGCAAGTATCCAACGTAAAAGCCCCCTGGATTGTCACCGGTTTGGCTTCCATGAATGGGTCACATTGCCCAGATATGACAAAAATGCAGGATTTTGGCTCTCTCATCAAAGCCTTAAACTGCCTGGATGAGCCTCCTTTCGTGCTCCCAAACCAGGACTGGAGAAAGTTTCACAGCCCTAAGACTGCTCAGGTGGGGCTGGTTCCAAGTGCCAACACAAGACTTGGCCTCTTTCTGAGCCAAAGAAAATGCCAGATGTATTTATTACAGGACCCTAAAACTGGCCAAATGAGCCTGCTGCCCCCCAAACACGGGCCTCGGTCTCTGTTTCCAGGACATGAAGGTGCCTGGCCCAGGCTCACCGTGGGGTGCCCCATTATGAACCCCAAAACCCCACACGACTCGGGCTTCTTCTTTCCCAGCTGGGTCTGGAGCTTCCAGCCACTGGAAATGGGGCTGAAACTGGGAATTCAGACCCTGAACCCCCAGGCTGGACTCCCCCTCAGAGCCCCAAGCGTGATGTCAGGACAGGCTGGAGAGCCAGTGGCACTGGGACACGAGATAAAGAGGAAGATGGAGCCTATCCAGGATGCCCCAGCACCCACAAACACCCCAAGGACCCTGCTGTCCTGCCCAGCCCCAGCCCCAGGGATTGCAGAGGAGCCTGGTCACTGCCAGCCTTCTCCCAAACCACTCCCATGGACCGTGCCAGCCCCCTCCACAGGCACCGGAGAGCAAAAGGCAAAGACTCGCCAGCATCAGCGTGTTTACTTCCCATTCTTGAGCAAGCCACACCATGGTTACAGACGCACCCTCCAGGCAACCCACCCCGCAGTAAGGCACTTTTGAAAACACGCTGGAAAATTTTCCCAGCCGCAGCTGCCTGGCCGTGGCGCCCGTGCCCGCAGCCTCAGCGCAGCGTCACCAGCTCCTCGGCAGAAGTGGGGTGAATGGCAACGGTGTTGTCCAGGTCGGCCTTGGTGGCCCCCATTTTGACGGCCACAGCAAAGCCCTGCAGCATTTCATCACAGCCCAGCCCTTGCATGTGCAATCCCACCACCTTTGGAAGAAGAAGTGTGAGGCCAGGTGGGATCCAGAATCCAGGGTGAGCTCTTGGGCTTGGTCCTGGGGGAGCTGGATCCCAGCCCAAGAGGTCAGCCAGCCGCGCCCCCGGTGCCCTCCGCTCACCTTCTCCTCCTTGCCAGCGCACACCAGCTTCATGACACACTTCACCTTCCTCTGGGTGACAGCGTGGTACAAGGGAGTGAAGGATGTGCTGTAGATCTTCACGTTGTCCTTCCCGTGTATGGCCACGGCCTCCTCTGTAGCAGAAGCCACGGCAGCAGGGTCAGAGGCACGCACACAGGGGCATTTAAAAAGAGGAGTCAAAGCCCTTTCCTCAAGGCTTGCTTGCTGGAGATCAAAACATCTCAAGCATCGAAGCAGCAGCTCTGAGCCAGTGTCCCCAGCCCCTTCACCCCCTCCAGGCCCCGTGTGCCCCCCACCTTCAGTGAGCCCCACGGTGCCGATGGGCGGGTGGCTGAAAACGACCGTGGGGATGTTCTCGTAGTCCAGCCGGGAGTCCTGCTTGCCCTCGAAGAGCCTGTGGGCCAGCTTCCTGCCAGCTGCGATGGCCACTGTGGGGAGGGACAGCGAGTCTGAGCCACGGCTCGGTGTGGCACTGAGGGGCTGTGCAAGGAAGGGGGCACGGCTGCAGTACCTGGGGTGAGGAGGGCTTTCCCACAGACATCCCCGATGGCATAGATCCCTCTCCTGGTGGTGTTCTGGTACTCATCCACAACCACGTGGCCCTTGGGGTCCACCTGCACGCCCTGCCATGGGAAACAGCAGCCACATGTGCTCCAGGAGAGATGGGACAGCCCATGGGCCAACTGTGCAGGTGGCCACAGAGTTCCCAGGTGGGGGCAAGTCGTGGGAACGCCATCCTGTGACAGGCTCTGGAGACCCAGGGGAACCCCAAATAGCCATGGTGCACGCAGAGACCCGTGGGCATCCTCCCAGCAGCACGGGAGGGCTGCGCTGCCATCTCACCACTCTGTCCAGGCACAGCCCCTCGGAGTTGGGCTGCCGGCCCACGGCCCACAGCAGGCAGTCCACGTCCCGGATCACCCCCTCCGTCGGCTTGCGGCCGGGCAGCGCCGAGGTCACCGTCACATCCAGCAGCCCACACGGAGACTTAGTGACCCTCTTGACCTGAGGGGGAACAAGAGCAGCAGGAGAAGGTACAGATGGCTTTTGCCTTGCAACAAGTGACGGCGGCCGTGCTGCAGAAGCAGGGACATCGCCAAAACCATGGCTCAGCAAGCAGCAGCCAAAATGGCAGCGTTCCCCCAGCCCTGTCTCTGCAGGAGGGATGGGACAAGCCGCAGGGCTGCTCTGTGCTTTCCCACCTGTGTGTGCTTCCAGACATCAACCCCGGTGTTCTCCAGCTCCTGGGTGCAGTTTGAGCTGATCAGGGAGTCAAAGGTTCGCAGGACCTGGGCAAGGATCCCCCCGAGCCTGTCAGACGAGGGTCAGCAGGCAAAGGCACCACCTGGCAGCCCCTCCACCAGCATTTCCCTGCTCCTGGAACCCAACTGGTTCCAGTTAACAAACTTCTCTGTTTGTTTCTCCATCATTTTCTTTTCTTTTCTTCCTCTTTTCAAGTCGTGACTTGAAATAAACCTCAAAGGGAACGGATGCGGTGACACGCAGGGCTGCAGAAAGGCCGGGCACACGGCTGGGTGCTGCTAAAACATTTCCCTCCCAGGCTCTCCACGGCTCCCGTGCCACCATCCGCCACAGCGCTATTCCCGTGCCAATTCACACCCTCCTTTACCAGGAACTGACAACCAGAACACCCCGCGGGCCGGGGCGGGACAGGCGGCGGCGGCGCTACCTTGTCGTGGCGGATGAGCAGGGATGACTTGGAGCCCAGCGTGGAGAGGATCCCCACCATCTCCACTGCGATGTAGCCGGCCCCAACGACGACGCTGCGCCTGCGGAGAAGCGGCGATGCCGTGTGCAGGCAACCTGGAGCTGCCGCCGGTGGCTGCGGGGGACGAATCCCGCTTTACCTGGGCAGCTCCTCCAGGTCGAAGAAGCCGTCACTGGTCATCCCCAGACTGGCACCTGCAAAGCAGAGACCCTTTCACACCCTTCACCCGTCCCCGTCCTCCTCCCAAAGCCTGCTTTGCTTTGGCAGAGCTCTCTCCAGACTGGGAGCCTGGGGAGTTTCACCAGGCTCACCAGGAATTTCGCTGTCAGAAGGGACGGCCGGGTGCCCGCCCGTGGCTATAAGGATGTGAGGAGCCGTGTACTTTTTCCCGTCCACTTCGATGGTTGGCTCGGGATCAGCGGTGAACTTGCCGTAGCCCCGGATGATG
The DNA here is from genome assembly GCA_013396955.1 of Regulus satrapa. Lineage (NCBI taxonomy): Eukaryota > Metazoa > Chordata > Aves > Passeriformes > Regulidae > Regulus > Regulus satrapa. Next base: position 540,350 of record VWZN01020576.1, on the reverse strand, counting down.
TCAATGTGAGCCTTCGGGGTAACAGTTACGGGATTAACAGCGGGATGAGGTGTGGGAGACAGCTAATGGAGCCAGGCCTTACACAGCTGGAGAACACCCATTAAGGCTGGACAAGTGGCTGAAAATCCATCACTTTTGCCACTTGGATTGCAGGATAAACGCATTCCATGCTCACCTTCTTAACATTGCTCTCATAGATGTCATTGAGGCGCCGCACGTACGCGTCACGCTTCTCCTTGATGGTCCTGGAACAGAGCAGGGAATACCATCACTGCCAGCAGACGAACCTCAGAGCTCAGGAAGAACCTGGCACTCAGTGCCACAGCCTAGTTAACAAGGTAGTGGTCGGTCAAAGGTTAGACTTGATGATCTCTGAAGCATTTCCCAACCTTAATGACTCCGTGATTCTGTGAACTCAACCCCTCTGGCACGTGGCAGCCACGACACAAAATAAAATGGCTCCCTGTGACCCTTTCCCCACCAAAGCAAGATTTCTGTGCCTGCCTTTCCTGCGTTTGTCTTTCCCAGTCTCTTCCCACAGCCAGTTTGGCACCCAGTTCTCCAGAACACAGCTCTGTAACCAGCTCTGCGCAGCCCACGGGAGCGTGGAAGCGAGCAGGGACCCCTTTGAAGTGGGCAATGGGCTGCTCCCCATGGGACACTCCCTGGAAAACGCTGGTTTCCAACTGGCCCTTTCCGTTCTTACCTCCAGTTGAACCTGACACCCGGTGCTTCGAAGCCATAGTCAGCGTGATCGTGGACAAACTCCGCGTGGACCGCCGCGTTCCACATCACCTGCCCACACAAGCTTCAGGTTGGCCCAGGGAGATGCTGTGATTCTGGGAAAAACCCCGCCGGGCTTCCTCATTCCTCACCTTTGCCCGGAGCACCCACGGCACGCAGGAGTGCCCACAGCATCCCGATGGCTCAATACCCTCGGAGGCCCTGCTTCCTCCCCACACCCTGTGCCAGCACCTCCCTAGAATTTGGCAGGCACCTACACCAGACCCAACCCATGCCACCGGAGGTGCCACCGGAGGCGGTGGCAGAACAGCCTTACCTTCTTTGGCACGCACCCAACATTGACCTGGGGGGAATAAGAGCAAGTCTCAGAGTCAAGGCCCAATTTTCTAAAGAAAAAGGAAAGCATCCCACACCAGGCTGGTACTGCATCTCAGCTCCCTGCTCAGGAAAACAAAGGCAGGATTACAGGGTTGCTGGCAAAACGGGTGTAACCACCTCGGAGGCTCAAGGTCTTGCGGTTTTGCCCATTCTGCTTCACTTCCTTGAAAGAGAATATGGAAGGTGGAGCCTTGAAACACAGGGTTTTTTTCCATTTATACTCTTAAAAATTATTTACTACAAAAAAGGTGTTTGACATCCCCTGCCTGCACTTCCGGGAATATGATAATTTTTCCAGCAGAATGCTCTTAGGGCATAAAAACTAGAGCCTGTCCCTTGCTCGTTTGAGGAATCAGTTTGTTTTTTGGCTTGTTTCCAGCTCACCATGTTCTTGAGTTCTGCTTTACCGCCTTACAGTCGTGCCACACAGATCCAGGATCCATCGGCATCCTGTCACCTGCCTGAAAAACGCCTTGGAAACGGCCGGGAGGAAGCCGGTGGAGATGAGGGATTGGGATCCGTTCTGCTTCAGCGTGACAAGGTCGAAGGTGTCCCTCCCACAACGCTGGGACACCAGGAGCGCGATTCCTTCTCTCCGGCTTCCCCGCACCGCGACCCTCCCCGGGGGGCTCCGCCACCANATTGGTTCAGGTACAGCGAGGAGGATTGCAAGCACTTCCAGGACAAATATACAGAGGGGAAGGGGGAAGAGGGGGGGGAATAATAAAAGAAAATTAAACAAAATACCCCAAAACAAACAAACAAAAAAAAAAAAAGGGGGGGGGGAGGATCAGCACAG
>VWZN01020576.1:473808-520977 GCA_013396955.1 Regulus satrapa | reverse complement strand
CACCAGACACAAGAGTGTCTGCCCTGCCCTGCTCCGCTCAGCTCCAGCTGTCAAGGAGATGATCTTGCACCGTCCCAGTCCCTTTTGAGACTCCTCCTGTATCTGTGGTGTCTCTAAAAGCCATGCGCTCGGGTCTCTGGGTGACCTCAACGTTTACAACAACCACACCTGCCTGGGTGTCAGCCATTTAGGGGCTGGTTCTGTCACGTGAAAAAAGCTTGGATGGGTAAATTCCCTATTATCAAGTCGCTAATGGATTTGTAATGGAAATCAGGCACCAGGTCCAACACACCTCAGAATTTTCTTCTGATGGCCCCTACGTAATTAACACTGCACCCTGGGAGGGGAAATAGATGGGGGGAAAAGAAGAGAGTTCAAAACTCAGTGCTAAGAGTACGTACAAAAGTGCAGTGCTCAGTTTAGTCCGAAGCAAAGTGACTACTAGTACGTAAAGTGCTAGTCCCAACCTCGGTTTGGTTCCGAGTCCGAAACACGGCGGGGAAAGGGGAACACGGGGAGGGTATCCCGGGGGGAAATTAAAACCAGACAGCACTGCAACTGCAACTGCACATGCCACACCAAAAGTGCTTCAAACCACACCACCGCGGAGGGACGCGCAACGCCACGGCTCAGCTTGTGAACGCACACGAGCGAACGACTGACACCTTTCAGGTCACTATAAAGAACAGCTCCATGAACTCCATCGCTACGAACCCGTTCGGGAAGCAAGTGGTCACAGCGCACAGAAAACAAAAGACGACCCCACTCCAAAACCAAGAGCCTTTAGGAACACTGACGAGCCTTTGCAACTAGGATACTCAAAGTCTAGCGAAAAGCAGCCTTGCCCAGTGTCTGCAACAAGCTTGGCCGATGCTTATCATGCACTTTACAGAGGCAGACTGCCTCCTCTTACACGCTATCTTACAGCTTAGCCTATTTACCTACTTATTAGTGGTCTGCTTCGTTAATTGTAGCTTTCTGACCATGCATTAAGCTGGCTGGTTTCTCTTAACCACCCTACCAGTCAGGGGATGCGAGGACGAGACGACGAAGGCGGTCTGGTAAACACTGATGTTACTAACATGTAACATGATGTTTCCTTTTCACGAAGAAAAGAAAGCCCCAGAGAAGGACTTGGGATCAGCAGGCTCCTGGAAAGAGGCTGGGAAAGGAGGATTCATCCCAACAGGTGACAGGCACTCCCCTTTCTCTCTGTAAACACACGCTTCCCACCAACTGCCCCGTCAACCCAGCCCTAGCTTTGTACTTGTGCTAGAAAAGCAATGGCTGTGCTAGCTGGAAACATGGGGCAGGAGATCTGACTGGAAAGAGAGTGCAGGAAATCTCCCTGCTAAGGACTGTGCTACTCCCCGTCCTCACCCTGGGCTGGACGAGTGTCCTTGTAAGCAGGGACAGGTTCCAGCAGCGCTCACCTGTCCCCTTATCTCAGGAGCTCAATACCTCAGAAAAACAGGGTGTTTTCTCCCAAAATAAAAGTGCCAAACGAGAAAGGGGGAAAGCAGAACCTTCAGTTCTCACTATGTTTCAGGAGACATCCCAAAAAAAGGTCACAGATCAGCAAAGTGTCTCCCTGGGCCTTCCATGTATTGCCAGCAACTCTCCCAAGTGTTGTACAAGGCAACATCTGGCCGTGCAACCTCTGGTGTGTCCAAGGTGGGTGTGGATGTTTTTTTATGGAGAAAGCTCTTTTTAAGTCAAAAGTATTGACTTGCTGGAGCTGTCAGGATATGTTGGGGATGCTGCAGGGACAGCTGCAGACATGTTTCTCATCAGAGAGCAAGCACTAGGGAGATGGTTTTCCAGCAGCAGGGAACACTAATATCCCAGGAGTAAAAACAGAGCTACAAACTCAGCTCACTTCTATCCATTACTGCCAGAAACAGCTGGGTTTAACACGCAAAGAGCAAGGTCGTGCATACAGGGGATATGGATGTAGATCCACCAAGGAGGGATACAAGTGGAAAGAAAGGAGCCTGGAAAAGATGTGGGAGCCAGAGAAGTGCAGTGTGGTACGGGCAGTGAGGAGGGCGACGAGGTGCATGGCGGGGAAACGCGGCCATCTCAGTCCACCATCCGGACAAGAAACTTCTGGAATGATATATCCAGAATGTACACAGGCACGTGGATGTGGCCACGACCCTGCCACCCAGCAAGGAACAAGTCCATGGGGTAAACCCATGCCAGCTTGCACACCGTGGCTTTTCCTAAGTGGTGCTGGAGTCTTGCGGGATGAAAAGCAACGGTCGAGCAACAGACTGGGCAAAGAAGCACCTTCCAGGGACTGCATTCAAGCCTGATCCCGCAAGACTGGCACATCTCAGCACGTGCCACATGTGGGCACTGGGGTCACATTTAGTTTAAGTCGTGCTGACCTCAATGTTGAGACCAAACCCAAACACTGTAGGCATGGACAGTTACCAGCCTGAAAACTCCTGTGCCAAAACGACTCCTTTTCCAGGTCTTTTTATAACATGTTCTTTCCTGTCTTCCGACTGAAAGGATTTTTGGCAGATGATTTGGAAGTGGATAATAAATCTAATGCTAGGACACCGCGTCCAATTGCACAGTAATTTCCTGCACGGCTCTCACAAGGAAGTTTACGCGTCGTGCTGCATTTTTGCCGCTTTAGTTTCTCCTGCGGATACACTGTCGTCCATGTGTGACACTCCTTATAATTCTGCCTCCACCTGGACTGGCAACCCTGTTAAATTTTTAAAAAGAAAAGCTATTACAGGGTTTTTAGGAGAAAAAAGCTGTCTGCTTGCCCGTGACCTCACCTTTAACCCGAGCTCTGGAATTTAAAGGCATTTATAAAATCCTGCTCCGGCTGCTGCGCTAGATTTTCACCTAAATATCCTCAGCAACTTTTCCAGTCGCCAAAAAACAACTGATTGGAAAGTTTATTAGGAGCAGTAATTTATTTTTGGAGGCGGAGGCTTTTGCTGCATTGAAGCCTGCAGATATCCGTGCACTGGTTTTCAGTGGTGAACCGAGTGATTCCCAGACACAGCCGATTTCCAAGGAAAACACCAGCCCAGACTGCTCGGTACCAGAGGCACTACAGTGCAAACTGAAGATGCGGGGCCGTTTTTAATTCTATGCTAATTATCGCAATAAAAACCAGATCCTGCTGCGGAAGACCCATTCTGAGAAGAAATAATCATCCATCTTTCGTAGCTGTAGCCGCGCTGCTCGAGAAGAAGCTTATTTACAAAATGGCAATCTCCAGAAAAAAAGCTGTTATCGTTGCCTGACAAAGCCATATATTCTGATACCTTCTGGGGGGCTCTGTCTGGGAAATTCCTCTTTGAAACCAAATGTTATAGACCTCAAATATGGAAAAACCCCGTCCTGTTCAACACAAAACAGCTGTGGGGCTAACGCAACCCACCGTGACAGAGAAATGCTGCTTGGAGATCCCTGCTTTGAAATCTCTGCTTTCGGTTTAGAGCAAGAAAATCATATGACCTCTAAATTATTTATATGTGAAAAGATGCTTTTAATAAAAGCATCGATGGTGTGTAAACAAAAATGAAACTCCTAAAGCTGACTTTCCACATTTTGAATGGTTACTTCAACGTGGATGAGAAACATCCTTCTTCTGCCCTGGACAACATCATCCATCGTGCAGGATGGCACGAAAATGCCCTTTCCTTAGCATGCAGGCAACACAAAAAGCCAAATAAAGCCACGAACCTGCAGAGTGGTTGTGAAAGGGATGAAGAAAACCCAACCAAGCAGCAGGAGTGCAATCTGTTCCCGCTCCCCCCACGTAGCACGGCGCTCCCCGAAGAGGCTCTCGCAGCAGATTGCACTGCCAGACAATCTTACGGAGACGGGAACCTGCACTTGGGCCTGAGCCAAGCGAGACCCCCCAGCGCCTCTTTCCTTGACTGCCAAGACACAATCTTCCTCCAAGAGCTGCCTGCACCCGGGGATGCCGCCGAGCCCGCGGGAAAGGGCTCTGCTCCACCTTCTCCATCTCTCCTCGCTGGGTATCCATGAGGGTATTCCATCCAGTATTCCCAGGCACGTTCCTGGGGAGCAGCAGAACAGCTCCGATACATCGCCCCGCCGTAATGATGGAGCCTGAAGACGGGAACATTGGACCACAGGGACAGCATGTTGAAAGCAAAACATTTTATTACCATCGGTTAAGCTTCATAATGCACGCTTATGAGTAAGAGAGAGGTTATATGGAGATCACTTTGCTCCCTACCAACTGCAGCTTCTGGGATTAAATGCAGCAGCTGTTGAGCGGAGCGGAACAGGACCAGTGGAAAGAAAAGGAGAATAAAATACATTTGAAATGGTGGGGGGTAGCTTGGCAGAAAATAGGCCCCCTGACTTGAAATTCAAAGAGAAAGGTGTTGTTTTTTGTTTTTTTTTTTACTGCTGCACCAAAAGCCACAGCGTCCTGGACGACAGCTGGTGACCAAGCAGTGCTCTGGAAAGGCAGCCCTCTAACTCAATACCCACCTCAGCAACCAGCACCTGGCACGGGCACCGCAGCTCCGGCACAGCGCGGGAACGTCGGAGGGGAACACTTCTCCTTGTGGCCGTGACACCTCTACAGCCCGTGGATCGAGCCCAGGATGCTGCAAAACCAGGAGCTCCTGACTAATCACACCCCCGCTGGTGTCCACGGGAAATTTTGCTGGCCGTGGGCCACCAAGAAGGGCGGATGACAAGGGGGATCTGTGCTGAATTCTGGACAGTTGGCTAGCTCGGCGACAGCGCCCTGCGAGGTTTGCCTGGGGTTGACTCAGACATGAGATTTTTCGCTTATTTTCTGTCCGCTTCCATGAAATGTTTTTGACAGTAAATGCCAACCTGAGATGGTTTCTAAAGAACACAAGTTTCTTCCAGCAGAAATTGCCCCTTCAATCTAAGATCAAAAATCCAGTTATCTTTCCTAGAGGTCAGAGACCATAAAAAAGCTATTTTGGACCATCTGCTGAAGAGTCACTAACACACTTTACCAGCACCAGCTTTCTTAGCCCAAATCAGTTTACCTGCCAGCCAATCTTCCACGAGCAGTTTCAAATTGTATCAAACCTATCCAGAGGAACACTCTGCTTTCCCCTCTCCTGATATTACCACTCTCACTTCACAATAGTTTCTGCATTCAAACAATTCAAAGGAGAAAATGCCTGTGCTAGTGAAAGAGGACTCGGTTATTGCTAGCACAAAGCTACCAATTTTTCTTCTAGCAAACAAACCGCTTGGCTAGAAAGGTGGGAAGCTCTTGGAAGACTGAGAGCCTGGAGGAGGCTGGTTTCTAGGCTGAGGCAAGTGAAAAATCCCCATTCTGTGGCCTCTTGCTTGTTTTGTTTTGCAGAGCATCCTCAGCCTCGCTGAGAGGAAGAGGCCAGCGTGGGTTTTGAACCAGGAGAGAGAGCACCTCAAGGGCTATTGCAGCGGGGAGGAGGAAGGTGAACCTCCCTCTGTGAAGAGCCTGAGGAGGGAGGTTTAGAGAGGTTATCCCAGCTTTAGAAGGTGCCTCCTAAGAGCAAGCAAGAGGTGTGAAAAGCAACAGGTTAAACCGCAGCTTGATGCTGCAGGCAGGAGCTAAATGGGCACCACCTCTGCTCTGGATTGGGGGTTTTCTTGGGGTTTCACACGTATCAGCACAAAACACACGCTGCCAAGCAGACAGTTTTAAGCTCTTTTTAAAAGAAAAGTCTCTGTAATATGCCTTCACCAAGGTAACCCACAGTGAAAAGCTGGCAGCATCCATGAAAATGTTCATCAGGTGACTACAGCACCTCCCTCCTATTTTTTTTTTTTTTTTTTTTTTTTTTTTAAATAAGACAGCTAGAAGGAACTTATCAGTGGTTAGCTCAAAGGGTTAGCCCCGGCAGCGCTGAGGGATGGCTGTGCTGAGATCAGCAATAAAAGCTGCTGTGGAGAGAGGCCCGACATGCAGCAGGATTACTGCACTGCACGCTGGCACACGCCGATCCCAGCACAGCCACGCCTCGGGGCTCGCCAGAGCGGGTGCACCCGGCTGGAGGTGAAAGTGCCACGAGGCAGGGAAGGCAGGATGAAAGAGTTGGGCTCCTGCGGTATCCAGGATAAAGCTGTCGACGCCTTCCCTCTGATGCACACGTACCTGTGCGTTACCTTCACACAATACCTGCGCGTGGCCGTCCCTGGCCTGGCTGCCGCTCTGACCCAGGCCCCGTGGGCGGGCTCTGGTGGTCCCTGGTGCTGGTGGCTCCCACTGCAGCAAACGGAGCCTGCACAGGACTGGAAGAGAGCAGAGAGGAGCTTGGCAGAGGCACAGCTCTCGTCTCCACATCTTCATGCCTGCTTTGCTTGTGGGCACGTGCCTGAATTTACTAACCCACATCAAACCCCTGGGTCGATTCCTAAACTGATTTGGAAGCATTTGCTATTACACATGCAGAGAAAAGCGACTCTAATTACTCTGCACCCCATTTAAATGTCCCGGGGAGAATGAAATCCTGGCACCGCTCAAAGAAACCAAATTGAGGTTACACATAACAAAGGATCCAGGCATGCCATTGAGCTGTGGTGGGAAGGAAGAGCCTGAGCTCAGAGCAGCACTTGCAGCAGATGCAGCAAAGCTCATCCCTGGGGAAGCTGTCAGACATTGCCTACGAGCGAGATGGTGCGCGCCGGCTGCTCGGAGGAAGCAGCGAGCCTGCCACCAGCACAGGATCAAATCTGCCCCAGGTGAGTGGCTCAGCCAACCCTGCTGCTGCACGTGGGAGCCATCCCCGAGGGAATGGCCGACTGCATGGCTAAATAACTTCACCCCAAGAATCTGCCCCAGCCTAGAGGTAACATCTGCCGGAGCCCCACCACGCATGAAACAGCTGCAGGAACACGTGAGAGCCGTGGAACGAGATCCCTGGAATGGCTGAGGCCAAAACACACCAAAACAGACACGGAGCAAAACGACTGTCTGGGAAAAACGTAACGAGCTCCATGTCTTTTTGTCCTGCACTGGCTGCAGCAGTTAGCAAATGCACGGAGAGGGAGGGAACAAAGGCACATTCGGGCTTTGCACGTTTCCAGAGGGATTCATAACGAAAGCGTAAGAAAAAGATGCTGAACTTCCAAGGAAAAATAAAAGGGCTTAGGGCCCTCAAGCCAGGTCATGCACAAGACATGAACTTGATGATCCAACAGGGAAAAGGAACAACACAAGCAGGATCAGGCCCTGCTGGCAAAGTGAGAGGAGAATGTCCCTATGCACTCAGGCATATAAACACCTACAGGGGTTTTGCCTGCGCTGCTTTAAGTGACCTTGATGTTTTTCAACCAGATGGAGCAAGAAATAAAATGCCAGCTTAAAGGATATGCTCTGAGGTAAGAGGCATAGAAGTTTGATTCACCTTGTGAAACATGCTGCCTATTCTCAGTTTACAGGTAAACATTTCAGCCAAAAAACTCCCTAAATTTACCAGGATGGGGGAGATTATTAAAAATGCTTACATTAAAAAAATTAATCACTTAGTACATGGATGTGCACATTAACTGAGTTGTTGAATCTAGGATAGATCCTACTGCCAAGAACTAGATCAAACCCTTGCCCTCTGTTCTTGGCTGTCAGTAGCTTCTGCTCACCCCTGCTGTGACAGCTACCTGGGATAAACTCTTTTAAAAAAGTGCCACCAGCACAATGCTCCACTTTTCAAACACTTTGCCGTGTTTATTGGAGTCTCAGGAGAGAGACTGTCCTTGGAGGCAGCTCAGTTCTCTCACAAATTCCTGTTCTAGGCAGCCCTGTAGAGATCTCAGGAGTGTTCAAACATCCAGAAGCAAAGAACACACAGCTCTCGTGAAGACAGCCCAAACAGAAACCACATCTGTTGACTGCACATTCAGCTCCACTGAGCACTGCTCTGTCACCTCTCTCCCTAAGCCCAAGGTCTCCAGCCTTAGATTCCCCATGCCACCTTCCTGGGGGCAGACAGACTCTTCTTACACCGGGTATTTCTCAACCAGGCAGCAGCACAGCCACCTTCTCCACGCCCAAAGCAAAAATGACAATTTTCAAAACAGCAACAGGTCCAGGGGGAATTTCCAGAGCCAAACCAGCTCCTGCTCAACACCAGTTGCCAAGGGAAGCGGTGGGAGCGACGCCAACGCCAGGCTCAGCTCCCTGTGAGCCCTGAGCTTTGCTCTCGTGCTGCAAAGCCGTCGGGGTCCGCTGCTGCCAGCACATGACGTGCTCCAGCTCCCCCTTTAACATGGAACAGCAGGGGAAATTAATTTATGTTAAAAATACCAGGGCTGCATTGGCACATCCAGCCTTTTCCCTAGGAAGAGGAGGGAAGAAATAGCTGCCTGGCACATGTTGGTCATAAACCTAAAGACCCTTCTGGAAGGTGCTGGGATGAATACACATCATATGTTCATGTCGAGCGGTGACACCGTGGGACAGGAGGAGCTTCTCTCTCGGCAGAGCTGCACAAAACTCTCCTCGCACAAAAAATGTGACTGAGGGAAAGTTCATGCCAATATTTCTGTGACTCTTCGTATGATGACAACACACACGCTCCTGGGAGATTTAGGAACATAAGGGAAAACCTGTATTTCCAAACATGCTGGCACAGGGAGCTTGTATTATCACTTAGTGCTTTCCTTACGTTTGTGTTTGAACAGACTCGTCAGAAAGCAACAAGAACATGACCAGGGCTGAAAATTACCCTTGCTGGAAGGTTTTGTATTTGCTTTAGAAAGGATGCAGAAGAGACCTGACAACAGCCTTTAATTATGTGTAAGAGCTGAAGCAGGGAAGAAAACAAACTGTTTTTATAACTTCTCGAGGGAGCATGGCCTGTAAGGCAAAAAGCAATAGAATTAGATGGAAGCATGGGACACGTGGACTGGACAGCAGGAAAAGTATCTGAGAGGAAATAGGATGAAAAGGCTCAGGGAGGGAACCGGAATAGCCAGCATAGGAGATTTGATGGAGCAGATTTTTTCCAGGTTGTTCAACTTGGGAAAAATATGGATGCTTTTTGCTCTGTACCCAGCTCTGAAACGCGCCATTAGAGGCATCCTTGCACGTGCAAATTCAAGTTTAGAGTCAGCTAGGTTCCAAACCTTCCAAACACTACATTTAATCCCAAATTTCTCCCTGTCTCGCTTTCAGATAGCATCGGTGTCATCAGACCAGCATCAGATCATCACAAGAAGCCCTGCACGCCTTTGAGGTAGGGAGGCATCATCCACCCCATTTCAGTGGTGGAGAACACAGGCACAGGCAGGATAAAGCCAAAGCCATCCCATCTCCATTATCAGGAGGCCCAGCTCCACACACTGACAGCTTTCCCAGAGCCCAGGCAATTACTCCAGCACTTCACTGGTTCAAAGCACAGCTTTCAACAGCTGTTGACACCGACCCTGCTGCACCTCAGACCTCAAAGTGGCAGGCCCAGGAAAAGCAGAGGCAGTACAAGTGGCGATCGTCCGCGGAGTCTCGTTAGAAACGACCTTTGCCAAGGCAGGCACGAGTCTGCTTCTTGAAAGCCACTTTCTTTCCCCTCGCATCCCCTCCAGCCTTCACCGACCCTTTTCCTTTGCAATGGAAAGAGCGGCTGCCCCGTCGATACACACAACACTCCGTCCCTCGTTTCTGGAGCAGGAGGCAGCTGATGTAGCACGAGGAGCAAGGCTCCGGAGAAGAGCACGCACGAGCATCCATAAGTTGGGATGGCATCAGCAAACCTTACAGGCCACCCAGGACTGTGTGCTCCCCCTAAGCTTCTGCAGGTATTCCTGGGCAAGCCTCCCAGCTCAGCAAGAGCCAAGCCACGTGAGCCTCAAAGAGCCAGCTGCAAAAGCAGTAAGGCCACTCACTGGACCCGCTCGGCCCCGGCGGATTTGCTGGCAAGATCAGACACTTGTGGAGCGTGTTACTGATACCAAAAAGGAAGGAGAACCAGCCTGGGAGAACCAACCTGGTCCCTGAGTCGAGCATTAGGATCCAGGCTCTGTGTCTCCTTCCCCAGCTCCGTGGGACTCCAGTGCTGAAGGCGCCGCCTGTTCCTCCTACTACGGATAAAACCATCGCCGTACTCCATGATTCCCTGGAGCACGCATCTTGTCCTCGCTTCCCTCTACCCCCTCCTGCCTTTTCGTTCCTCTGCCTCGGTGGGAAGCACTTATCTCTGCTCTTACTCCCCCTCTCCCTCTGCATTGTGCCAACAACATGTGCTCCCAACAAGGACCAGATGGGAATACTTGTAAGAGCCTGGGGTTAACCCGTGTCTTTATCCCACATACTCTCTGCTGTTTTGAAATGCAGATGCTATTGCACGTGCTTTGCAGTGTAAAGATTTAAGGTTAGTAGTAGAGTATGTTGATATTGCATGTGAAACCATCTTGCTCCTACTGCACGCCGAACGCCTCCAATAGGGGAAAGAGAACAGACGATGGATGGCGTTTTAATATCTCCAAGGGAAGGACCTATTGGAAACACGGGGAAAATGAGTATTGGTAATATGTCCGTGCATATATATCTCTAATATCCCTCTCTCCCTTGCCTCTGCGTTCATTTGTGCCCACACATGAATTCACAGATGTTGTGCCAGCGCGGGGCCGGGCACGAAGCCTCGGCTTTCTCCGGCTGCCAGCAGCCGCCACCGAGGGCCATCTTTGCCTCCAATTAATCTCTGCGTGGCAAATGATCGCGACGAAGAGCAGATGCAAACTACTCCTGCCTGCAGGATGGATTTCCCCCTCCGTGGCCAAGAAACCCATCCGAGTGTCTGCGCGTCCGACCAACCCCTCCAAGGCGGGAGCCGCGATCCCTCCCTGTTTAAAACGGGTGTGCTGGATGGGTCTAAACCCCCTGAAAGACGGAATGTGCCTCTTTAAGTTTCCACTCTGTGCAGAGCTAGCAATTTCCACGTGCCACTCCAAGCGTTTCTGCGCAGCCTAGCAATTAGGAAGATGAATTAGCAAGCCGTTAATGACGGTTTTATTGGGGGGGCAGCCAGGCCCCTGGAGGCTAGGCCAGTAGGAACACGAGCACATTCACCACACATGAGAAGCCGGCAGGCCCCTGCACCTTTGCAGAAGCCGGTGCACACGAGAGAGCCCCGAGGCTGCAGGTTCGGGTTCCGCGTGATGCCTCCCTCCGCACGGGGAAGGAGCGATCTAATTACATCCATCACGGAAATGCCAAAACGACATCTAGCTTATAAAACCTCAATTTATGCTTTGACATTTCTGGAAAACCAATTTTTAATCCATGTCATCTATCAGGAGTTCTTGATATTTTACTTCACCTCGATGCTTTAGAATACTGTTGCCTTTATTGAGGTGCAGGTGGGGAACTGAACACAGGCTGACAAAATATTAGGAAGAAAAATTGATGTCAGCCCATGAAAGCTTCTGCAGGTTTTGGAAAAGCAGAACAGCAAAAGATCTGGCTTTAGCTTTTTCCAAATCCCCCAAATCCAGAAGCACTCAGTCCAGAAGTCCCCAGGCCGAGGCATTTTTTCCTGTGGCCATGACAGGATTCGGCCAGAGCAGATCACCCCAAAATAATACATTTTGGCAAAGGCTGTGATGTGACACCTCGCTTGGGTACAGCTTATGGTGTAGCCTTTAATTCCACTTCTTGAATAAACTCTTAATTTCAAACACAACCTTTACTTGAAAGGAATGGACGGGTAGGAGAGGAAAGGTGAATTTTAGACATGACAACACGTTAAGTCATTAAAAAGAAAGGGCAACTTAATTTTGGAGTAAGCAGCATAGAAAATTAAACAGAAGGTCTAATTTTCTTCAGGAATTCTTTCATAAATCGCATCTATCTAATGCATGTACAGCAAAAGTGGGAATGCCATGGAACTGAAAACATTTATTATGTAGTTTCTGACCTGGTGCAAAATATGCCCAATAAAAACACACAATAATAAACTCCTTTCTACTATAAAAATTACCGGAATTGGAAAACAGGACTGCAAGTCACGCAAGCAGAAGGCTTCCTAACCACCACCAGCTCCCTTCCCTGGGAGTTTAGGTCACCTCAATAGGCCATAGGGGAAAAAAAAATGATGCAATTATCAGACTAGGACATCTGTAGCTAAAAAAAAAAAAAAAAAAAGTGCTGACATTGATTTTGGTAATTGCTCGGGGCTTCTTTTTTGTATAACGGATGGGATTTTAATACTTCTGCTTGGGATTTTATGAACGTGGCAGTACAGATTTGCAGAGCCAGGGGTTGTAAAATGGCACGGAGACATGACGTGGCCGGCTACTGCCTCTTTACAGCTCTCACCTCGCCTCGACGACGCCTCCAAGGAAGAGCTTTGCCTCCTTCTAACAATACTTTCCCTTACAGCCTTGCCGAAAACCTGTGGAATTCTCACGAGGGCTGCTGGCCAAGAGCTCGCAGCCAGCTCTGGGTGGAATAACGTGTTTATCCAGACCGGTGGTGGGAGCAGACGTCCCCTCCTCAGACTGCACTTCAGATAAATAAGGTTATTTCGCTACGAGCTACTACAGGCTACAATATACTCACATAAATATATTAATGCCTATACGTGGATATGAACTGGTATATATCGGATACAGATAAGAAACACTTACGACGACGAGTAGATACCAATAACCGCTGCAGCTTCTCGCTGGCTAAAGTCCTTCGTCCATCCAGGCTGCACACAAGGAGCCCGTGAGGGAGGGGTTTGCCATCCCCCCGCAGCACCTGGCGGGTCACCCTCTCCACACCAGTGCAAAAACGCTTCCCAACCCTTCCGTAGCTCTGACCTTTACCGAGAAAGCCGGACCCAGCACAACAGCCCCCAGCTGCGAGGCAGGGGAAGCCCCCGCAGCCCCTTCCGTGCGGGATGAGCTTTTCCAGGAGCACCCCTCCTTTCGTGCCAGCAGCGGGGAGAGCCAGGCATGGGACAGCTGCCGGACTTGGCTCTGTCAAGACTACAAGCGCAGAGCTCGGTTTTAAGCCTCGACAGCGACACGGGGCGAGGGGGGCCCAGTTTGCAGAAGGGGCGAGGAGCCGCCGCCATGGCGGAGCTGAGGACGCTCGGCAGCTCTGCACGTTGCAATTTCAAAAAAACCAAATCATCATCCCACTCTTGGCGGCTTGAGAGGATCCTGGAGACAGCGCCTGTCCTCCTCTAACGTACGAGCGGAGCTGGACCAAGCAGGATCAACGGGTCTCTAACAGACATGGGCATGCAGGAGACGGCTTCTCTCAGCATTAGACTACGTTACCAAAGCATCCCCTTACCAGAGCGGGAGCAGAAATGTGCTCCTAGTATTATTTACACAATATAAAGTGCATTAGGATTTAATAATTCAACTGACAGACTTTCTGCCGGGACCATACAATTTCGAAACAGAGGTGAGGGCTTGAATAGGAAATTCTCTCATGAGAAAAAAAGAGGTTCAGACCGGTGCTCTTCACCCTGTCCCCCTAAGGATTGTTTTTGGCCGTTCTTTCTAGTGCAAATAAGCTTGTGTTTTCTCAAGTTTAAGGGACATGGCAGTTTCAGGGCGTCGAGAACGAACACTTAAAACACATCGGGGGTTCAGCGCTCCCGAGCGTCTCGCTGGGCCCTTCTGGGCCCCAGCAGCCCGCGTGGTCACTGCTCCGGGAAGCTGAAGACGCGCTGCCAAAAACACAAAGGAACCCGTTTCCGAATCTCACCGTTCAAGTCTTGCATTGCTGCACTCCGAGTGCATCCCTACTACCCTCCCAACCCAGCGCCCGCTTCCCGTCGCGTGGAGAGCCGGCACCCGCCAACGGCGCCGCGACGGGAAGCCAGCGCCGCTGGGCTACCCCCGAGCGAGCCAGCGAGCGGCAGCGAACGTGGAGATCCCGATCCAGGTTTGGATACTAAGGTGCATCCCGTGCCAGGGGAGTAAATGCATTAGCGGATCCTACGGGATACCTGCGCTCCAGAACCCAGGCCGGCCCGGTAGCCGGCGGTCATCGGATTCCTGGGCGATATTTACAACGGGCTAACGGCATTGGAAGGCCAATTGGTTAACAAAAGAGAAAGGGTTTTTTTTAAAAAAAATTGGGCAGCAATAAGGAAAACAATTTTGCATCCTTTTTTTTCCTTCTAAAACGGTGAAGAAAACATCCCTTTCCAATCACAAGTAATTTCCTCACCAACATTACAGGAACACAGGGAAGGCATGAGCACTTACAACACATGTGGGCTAATTCCAACCGAGGAGCTTTTATGATCCCTTGAGGCAAAGGCGGGCAGGGATGGGAGAGATGCCGAGCTTGCAGGGGAGGAACGCCACATAGAAACGGGAAGGAGAGCATAAAAAGTTCGTACATTCATAGCTCCAGTTTGTTGGACTAGAAGGGAATTTTTTACCTCAGGCACTGTGACGGGCAGCAGCAGTCAGCGATACGCTAACGTATGCATCAACGACTCATTCACTAAATTCTGGTTTCACACCGTAACGGGATGTAGAGTTTAATGTGGGGTTTTGTGGGCTTTTTTGAATTGACCTGTTAAAACCATTGGGACCAGAGCCGTAAGAGATGAACCAGGACCCCGCACAACTCCCGCTGATTCATCGCGGTCCACGGGCTGTTCGAGTGATGGAGCGAAAACATCTCTTCCAGGTTTGGAAAGGGACCTGAAAGAGCAACCTATGGAGAAAGGGATGGGAGTTTTTGACACTAAGCCAAAGGCTTGGTTGCTGTAACTGCTATATGTGGTTTTAAAGGGGGAATCACCTAAAACAGTGAAATTAACTTTCTTACTTCTTGTCACAACTGTAACATTTTCCTAAAGGTTCTTTGGTGACTTTGGTGTCTCTCATGAGATTTTTTTTTTTTTCTTTTTTTTTTTTTCTTTTTTTAAAGTTAAAACAGATTGACTAGTTTTAGTACCCAAACTAAAATCCAGATTATCCTCTTGGTTCCCAACCCTGTCTCCCCAACCTTTCTCATTATGACATTAACAGGCAACAGAATTCGGATTGAACGTGGCCATGCAGTGTGCAGGTGGCTCCAGACTCAAGAGTGGTGAACGGTCTGGTTGGAGATGAAAATGTTTCTCAAAAGGTTAAAGAATAAAACGGGTCACGGTTGCATGGAAAAGTAGCTGTTCCACATGCACACTAGGCCACTCTGTAATGAAACAATTTCAGTGATTACAAATATCTGATCAGACATTGTAATGCCTGCTTAAAACAATCCTAAAGGTGAGCAACACGCTACTAGAAGTACCTGGAGCTCAATCAAACTCCCGCTGGTTCAGGGGGAAGGAGCTGGTCGCCCAAAGGCTGGACAAGCCCCTTATGTTATAAATATTCAGGTTTTAAGAAACACGGAATCTTTCATCAACCTCCCAGCCAGGTAATTGCACACATTCTCCCTCCAGGCAGAGAGTTAATATCATGAGATTTAAAATTTACATCACAAAGACTCCGGGATGACACCGAAGAAACCTTGGGGCGGGTGATCTCGGGGGGACTGGAGCGGCTCAGGGACAGCTCCAAGCTCCGAGCGGAGGGGAAGGCGGTGACGGCGGGGCACGGATCTCGTCTCCCCAACACCGCCCGCAGCCAACGCAAGAGAAAACTCCACGGGGCATCCCCCACGGCCTCCGAAGAGCGCCAGGGGTGGGCAGGGGAGACGCCTTTCTACACGGATCCAGTGGTGCACCCAACACCCCGAAGGTCTCCCTCACAGCGGGAAGAGGAGAACGCCCAAACGCTTTCCTCGCGCAGGGAACATCCCGGAGCGCGCTGATCTGCGAGAGAAGCCGGGAGCCGCGGCGTTCCTTCCTCCTCCCAACAACCCGCCCCACGGTCGCCTGCTGGAACGCCTAATACAAAAATACCTTCTGAAATTTTGGACAAAACGCGTTCAAAAGAATAAAATCGTGATAATAAGGATAAAAATAAAAAAGATTGCCAGCCTCTAACGGGCGGAATATGGATATGAGGAGTGGGTTACTATTCAGTGCCATTAATTCAGAAGGCTGAGCACTCTGCTGTCCTGGGATACTCAGGTTATCTGCTCAGCACAAAACTCAAGAATGAATGACAGATCTTCCACCCTTCCCCGGCACGTGACCAAGGTCTGACCCGTTATCGAGATTTTACCCATGAACAACTCAATAACCAGGAGATGCCAACTTCAAAACCTCCCTCCCTCCCTCCTCACGCACAGACCAGAGATTCACGTGGCGCTGATTTTTGCCATAAATGCTCTACGGCAATGCTGCTCGGCCTTTGGACAGAGCAGGGCCAGAAGCCAGTCCTGAAAAACTTGTGATAAGCAGAAACTGATACATTTCATCGTAAGGTTCAGGGTGGGGGGTACTTTTGTATCGTGTTTAAGTGCAACGCAAGCCTTTTCTAGACTATTTAAAGGTCAGGGTGCCGGATTTTGTTTGTGCTGATACTCGTACTTCCACAGTCTCCAACACTCGAAGCAGCTGACTCATACGGACTCGGGAGGTTGGTCCTTTCCTAAGACACACGGAGATGTTTTGGGCATAGTTTAACATGATAACCAGCCTCCTATAACATTAGGTACTGGAGTTAGCAAGAACTACCAGAAGAAGACTTTACAAAAAACTGGGGCAACTTGGAATTACTATAGGTCAGTCCCTCTCACCAATTTCTGCTTTAATTGTCCAATGCACTCTATTCCAGACCCTCTTGCTCTTCACCACTGTCCCCTCTGGCATCCATTCTTTTCTCTTTATGGCTGTTGTAAATTCTCCTCATCTCTTCTTCGTACTTGATAAAGTTTTCCCCGAACCGTGTCCACGCTTTGTAGGGGACTGTGATGGTGTTACGGTAGGGCGGCCTCACCTCACTTACCTTCAGGAAGATGCCGTACCTGTTGGATCCCACGTCGAAGTAGAAGCGCTTGTTGTCCACTCGGAAGGAGGTGCCCTCGGGGAGCTCCGGGGGCTCGTCACCTCCCCCCCGGCGATCCTCTATGTCCCCCTCGCCGTACTCTTCGATCAGCTGGACCAAAGCATCCCTGAACTCGATCATCCCCTGCGCCGGCAGGACGATCGTCTGCTCCTGTCCCAAGCTGTGGCCGAAGTAACCCATCATGCCAGGTCCCCTGCTCATGGTCTGCCGAATCCGCAGGAAGCGCCCGCGCTGGTTCTCCTTCAGGTCCAGGTAGTACTTCCTGTTGTCCCTCTCGATGTACTCCGTTTTGAGGACGCTGTGAGGGGGCTCTTCGGAGCCCACGGAGGCCGGGGGCGAAGGCGGCGGGTGCTGCGGCCGCCTGCGGGGATGCTGCTCCTTGTCATTGCTGTGCTCGTGCCGGTGCCCGTGGCCGCCCTTCAGGCCCAGGTGGGCGTAGTGCTCGATGAAGTCCCCCAGGCAGTCCTTCAGCTCGGCAGCCACGGACAAGGAGAGGGTCAGCTTGCTCTTCCTGATGTTGTCCTGCCTGCCCCTTCCTATCCAGACCTCGGCGATCTTCAGGAAGCGGCCGCGGGAGCTCTGTTTCACATCCAGATAAAAACGTTTCTTCTGGATGTCCACCCTCTTGGAGGCCAGCTCCTGGATCTCCATGCAGCTCCCCTGGGAGGAGGCCGGGTAGTGGTACTGCTGTTGGGACTGGGAATAAATGTTCCTGTGCAGGCCAGAGCCTCCCAGGTTCCTTCCTCCTCCTCCTCCTCTCCCTCTTTCCATCTTTACCAATCAGCTGGAAATAATACACAACAGAGACACAGATGACAACATCAGCACCAGGGGCCTGCTCAGCTCAGCTCCTCGGCAGCGGCTCCGCTCGGCGCTGCTCTCCCTACAAAGGCTCTTCTTGCATCCCTTTCCGCTGCCACTGGCACGCAGCATCGCAGCCCGAGGATCCCGGGCGCTCTTCCCCTCCCGTGCTCCGGCTGCCGGGCAAGGGAGCCCTGATTCCAGCGGCACTCCCCGGCAGCACTCCCTGCCCTGCAGCCCCCCTCTCTCGGTCCCGTGGCACTACAGACCCCCCCCCTTCCAGCTGCCTCACGGGGGTGGGTTACGGTGCCCTGTTTCGGGGGGCACTCACCCCTCTCCCAGGGCTGCGGCTCCCCTCTGCAGGGTCCGTCCCCGTGCGCGGCGTGACGCGCAATGTGCGCGCCGCGCGGGTTCCGTGAGGGAGGCCGGCCGCTCCCCCGGTGCCGGGCGCGGAGAGGCCGCGGCGGCGGAACGAGCCCGCTCAGGGCCCCCTCAGGGCTCCGGTCTGCTGCGCTGGGGACACTGCGGGACAGCAGGCGGAGCGGTGAGGGCACTGGCGGGGGGGCTGTGAGCGCGCACGGGGTCAGGAGCGCAGCGCCGGGCGCGGTGCGGAGGACGGGAGGCTCTGCCCGGCGCTGAGGGTGCCCTTTCCTGTGGCCACTAAGGCGTGTGACCCGTCGTGCGAGGACTTGGCGGCGGCTCCACGGCCGCTGGCGGTTATCCCCAGGGCTCCCGAGCTGCGTGGCCGATTGCCGCTGGATGCTGAGCCGTGCCCAGCTCCGGCTGCTGGCTCAGCTCTGGGCAGGCGGGTGACGCTGTGGCGGTGCGGGGTCCTGTGGAGGTACCGAAGGTGCGCCGGAACTTCCAGCTGGTTTGCGGGGCTGTGGGTGTCCTTTATTTCCAGCTTCTGCGCTGCTCTTTTCTGTTCCTGGCAGTCCCAGTCCAAAGATCTGGGTGGCTGCAAAGGGGAGCTCCTGCCGTGTCTCTGTTTTAGTGTTAAAATCCTTTTTGGAGTTGAAATGGAGGTTGTACTGCTTAGCCTTGGAAACCAATTTAAAAATGAAAATATTTCCATAGCATTGTTCAGGCCTGATGACAGGGGACAGCCGATCCCTCTCTGAGCTGCTGACTGCTCTAATTTCTTGTCCTTCTTTTCATGAATGCAGAAGGAACAGAAATGAGTCAAGAATGGACGTGGTAAGCGCTGGCCTGCGGGATAAGTATCCGCAGTGGATGCTTACAGAGAGTCAAGAGGAAACTTCTTTGGGGCTTAAAAAGGTGGGTGATGGCTTGGGCGTGCTGTGCAGGCTGTGCAGTAAGGCAGCTCTGTCAAATGTGCTGTCAGTTAGGCCCAAAATTCCGCGGGGATTTCGGTGCTCCGCTGAATTATCCATCAGTTTTGGGTGCCTCACAGGCGCTGCTGTGTCCATGGGTTGGGTTTTATCCCCCCTGTGTGTGTGTCTGAGCAGCTCGGCATGAAAACACCCGCGAGGAGGGGCCGTCCCTGTAACTTACACAGTTAGAAAATTAACAGTTCTAATGACTCAGTTAAAGAGGAGGGGGGAAAGCAGAGGGTTCCTCCGTTCAGCAGCTCCTGCTCCCCCAGAGCACGCGATCAGTGGGTTAGTAAATGGTTAGGAGCTGGAGGATGAACAATGTTCAGGTGAGCTCTTTGTTCGGCAGAGCCCGAAGGTTTGGACCTTGGGCTGTGAGAGCCTGCCTGGGGTGGGTGTCCCTGCTAACCACACCTCTCCCAAATGTTGTTTTTCCAGAAGCCCGGAGCCCAGAGGAGTGTCCTGGAGGATGGGCTGCCCTTCCTGGAGTTCTGTGGCTCTGTTGTTTATAGCTATGAAGCCAGTGACTGCTCTCTCCTCTCAGAAGATATCAGGTAACAGCTCATACTCAGGTTTTTTTTCCTTCTTTTCCTCGGAATGCCCCGTTCCTTTTGGAGGGGGCTCGGCCCTTGGGAGCAGTTTCCCCTTTGGCCTGGTTGGTGGGAGATGCCGTTGCTGAACCTTTCAGGCCCTCAAAGCAGAAGCTGTGAAGGCTGCAGTGAGGATTGATTGCCTTTGGATAATTCCATGAGCTTCAGTGACTTCATGGAGAAGTGTTAATTCCTAACTTGGGACTGCGTGTCTCAAGAAAAGACAGTAAATTCCTGGTGCAGATACATTTTTATTTTTCTCTTCTTTGTGTAGCACAGCTTATGTTGCTGGGGGGGGAAAAGATTCTGCACAAAACCTTCGGTGCTGTGGGATAAATAAAGGACTGTCTTTCAAGGGACCATGAGGTGAATCAAGAAGAACCTTTCAAAGGAATAAAAACGATTCCATCATCCTTTGCCTCTGGCTGTCCTTGAGGCCTGTGTGACCAAGTTTTAGGAGTGGAGGGCTAAAGGCCCTATCTGTCCCTGTTGTGGTGCTGAGGGGGAAGAGGTGGGAAATCTGGGAGTCTGGCTGAGCCAGGGAAGAAGGGAGTGGTGTGGGAAAGGTGTTTAAGGTTGTTTTGTTTCCCGTTTTCCAACTCTGGTTTGATCGGAGTTGGTTTTGCTGTGTTTGCTTTGCCCGTGCTGATGGGCGCTCTGCCTGTCCTCCTCTGCGCCCACAGCCTGCAACTGTTGGGGGATATATAAATACATAAATATAGAAATATAGAAATAAATAGATATATAGATATATAGATATATAAATATATATCTGAAGCATTTCAGGGGGCTCTGTGGGGCAGCACGGGGCACTCTGTGCTGTGCAATGGTTTCTGTGCCTTGCCCGTGGGAAATGGAGGTGACTCCAGGCTGGTGTTTTAAATGCTGACAGGACAGCAGATGAGTGTGAGGGTCTCTTCCTTTCCAGGCAGGGTTTATCAGAGGGGGCTGCTGTTGGATTTGACATTGAGTGGCCGCCGTCGTACACCAAAGGGAAGATGGCCAAGACAGCTGTGATCCAGATCTGTGTCACTGAGGACAAGTGTTACTTGTTCCACATCTCCTCCATGGCAGGTACTGTTCTTCCCTCTCATTTAGGGCATGAACTGCTCGCTGTTTCCTGTGGTTAAGTTTGAACTTGAGCCTTGAGCAATGGCTGATGTATCCAACTACATGGGACAGTAAAAATCCATCTTTTTCCTCCCCTTTGCCACCTGTAATAAAGGGATTTATTCTTTGAGCGATGCCTGGACATTAAGACAATCTTAGCTTGCCACGTGTGACTGAAAACAGGGGGTGGGTTCTGAACAGGGGAGAAGAATCTTACTTGGGGATTATTTTTCTGTCTGGGAGAGAATATTCCTGTTTTAAAAATTTAATTCCCTGCTTGCTCCTATAATGAGTTTTTCATTTAGTGCCAAAATAAACAATGAACCTAAATAGAGCGGGCTGAGGGTTTTTTGTGTTTTGTTTTGGGTTTTTTTCTTTTTTTTAAATTTGGCTTCAACAAAAAGCCTCAAAAATGATGGCTCCTGTGCTCTTTATTCCCAGTACCTGTGTTATATGGCATCAGCTTTGGGAAAGAATACTGGGTACCTGGTGTGATGCAGCTGTGGGGAGAGAAGGGGCTGTGCTTAGCAGAGGCTGAATTCATTATGGATGTGAATAAAAGCTTCCAAATAGGGAAAATAGGGATGAGGGAAGGAGATGGCAATTTTATAACCTTTGGTTTAAAATGTTAGATTGAAACTATGCCTGTGAGAGGTTTCTGATTTCCCTGGGGGACTCATGCTGAGGTATAATAGCGATAATTTTAATGTTGGTGTTCAATCCTTTGTCATTTAGAGCAAATGGGGTGGAAAATTTAATTGCTGGAGGCTATTCCGTCAGGGAGACGCGAGAGCACAAAGGAAAATGATGTGAGGAGAGGAAGCTGAGGGGAAGGAGGGCCATAAAGAGCTGGAATGCTTTTGATTCTGCCAGGGGAGATGTTTGTGTGCCAGTGCTGAGCGTGGCTGCACGTGGGCTGCTGTGTTGCAGCAAAAGGTGGTGTTTCCTTCTGGGTGGTTTTCCAAATTGCCTCTCCTTGCCAACGGAAGATGCACTCCGAACCGAGTGACTTGTGCAGGAAGCAGAGCCAATTTCTGCTTTTTGTGGCAATATATATGGTCTGCAGAAGTGCTGGCCAAATCACAATAAAAAGCAGTAAGTCCTAGCAAAAAAAGACTTTCTCCTGCTGGAGGAATTCGGCATCCTTGGACTGCGTATAAATGGCAAAACCAGATTGATTTATTTATTGGGAAGATTGCTCATAATTTTCCAATTTTTCAGGGTTAAAAAAAAAAAAAATTTCCTTACAGATTTCTCAAGATGCCACCTGTTTCTGTGATTGCAGCTTTTACACAGTCTTCAACTCGGACTTTTTGGTTTTTGTTAGTCACTTTTCAAGGGATGAGGTGGTGGAAATGGGGCACGAGTCCTCCACTGGGGAGTGCCCATCCTTGAAGGTTTTAATGATGATCCCCTCAGGTGAAAATCCCTTGTAGAGCGAGCCAGCTGTGTAGGTTGCAGGCTTTTATTTGATTGAATTCTCTCTCCTTCGTGGAGGATTTTTCCGTGCCTTCCTGTGGAAGCTCTCGTGCTTTGGAAACGCCTGCACTTTGTCTCACAGCACCAGGCTGCTGCCGTTTGGGGAGGTGGGGTGGTTTTTAACCATTTCTTTTTCGACGCTTTGAGGTGGATCTGCAATTTCCCGGTCCACAACGCAGCTGACTGTGGCTGCAAATGTACAGCTGTGCAGTGGCAGCCATCAAAGGGCAGAGATAATTGTGCAGAAACAAAAGCAGCCGTGCCAAGTGTTTGTTGAAGTACATAAATACATATTGCAGGACTGAGAGAAGGTGATGTTTGAAATGAAAGCCGAGGTAGATAAGCACCGTGGGCCTGTGCAGTTCTGTGTGTTTGCAGGTACTAGATTTGCACTTGAGACTAATTCAGGGTATCCAGCTGTGGGGTCCTGAAGGTATGGATTTAAATAAGATGCTCTGAATTTTAAATGGGAGCAAACACACAGGGGAGGAAAGGCTGTTATTGTTCAAGGATGAAGTGTCTGTGGCTGTTCTTCCTGTAGAAAATGAGATGAGAAAGCTGCCTGCTTTAATTCAGTCCTGTAAGCTTGAAAATACCCTTTGATCCAGGATTGCTGTGCCATCAGTTTGGGAGAAATGAAAATATAATGCTCGGTATCTCTGTGCATCTTTGAACAAAAACTGTGGGTTTTTGCTTGCTGACAAGACTGACATGTTTGGGCTTGGCACAGCATCTGGTTGGTGAATTTCTGTTTTCCAAATGCTGTTGTTGGAGC
This sequence comes from Regulus satrapa, assembly GCA_013396955.1. Taxonomy (NCBI): domain Eukaryota; kingdom Metazoa; phylum Chordata; class Aves; order Passeriformes; family Regulidae; genus Regulus; species Regulus satrapa. The sequence goes on along the minus strand of VWZN01020576.1, from coordinate 497,992 downwards.
AGCCCAGCCTTAGCTCTGAGTGTGTCTCCAGAGAATCTGTGTTTCTGATGATTTCCCATGCTTATGGTTTAAACTGTTGCCCAGAAATGTGAAATAGCTAAAACTCTGAAGAAATTGTGTGGCAAATGGTAAAATAATATTTGATTTCATGTCATGAACACAGGATTTTGAGAATTAAAGTATCTTTTCCAGTAAGGGGTTGCTTTTTAGTCATGTGATTTAACAATCAGAAAGACAAATATGATTTTGGAGGGTTTTTTGGGGTGTTTTTTTTTACCTGTTTTGTTTTCAGGTGCGGAATGATTTGTGTATTTCAGATATTTCCTTCTTGCTTGTCTGCAGGTGATCCATCACAACCAGTTGAAGTTTTCAGTCATTCCAGAGAGAAATCAAATAAACAGAGGAACTTTGGTGGCTTTTCCTTTAAAAGCACAGGGTTTTGCAGATGGCCTTTGTGCTTGGATTTTGTCATTTCCATTAGACTTTCTGGCATCTTCCAGTATTTAGTTTCTCATGTTTGGGCTTAATCTATTTTAGGTTTTCCCAAGGGACTCAAAATGCTGCTCGAAGATGAAACAATTAAAAAGATTGGCGTAGGAATTGAGGGAGATCAATGGAAGCTGATGAGTGACTTTGAAATCAAACTGAAGAGCTTTGTGGAGCTGGCTGACGTTGCTAATGAGAAAGTAAAACTTAAAACCTTTTTGTTGTGGGAGGGAATCTTGTTATGGTGCTGTGCAAAAGGAGGCTTCCTTGTCTTGATTGGAGTTCCATTCCCATAGCAAACGCGTTCCGTGGAATAAAGCAGAGATCTATCGTAATTTATTTGGAAACTGTTTAAAAACACCTCTCAAAGCCTGCAGAACCGAGCACTGTCTTTCAGTGAGCCAGTTTTTAATCACCATTCCCTCTCGGGGCTGTTCACTTTGAGCATTTACAAGATGTACCTTTTGAATTCAGCTGCAGGTGCTTTTCCCTCAGCTCTTAGTGGCGGCAGTGGCCAGATTGCTCTGCTGGCAGTGGTGTCACTGTCCCAGCAATGGCTGAACCTTACAAACAGGGTACAAGGAGGCTTGTCTGAGGCTTGCTGGGTGCCAGAGGGAGGCGTGCAGCTCTTCCTTGAAGTCCTCCCTGCAGAGGTGTTTGTGCCACACAGTCTGGAGCTGTAGAAATCCCTGGATTCCTGTGATTCTCAGGCTGGTGTCCCCTCAGCCCTGTCTGTCTCCAGCACCTGGTGAGCAGTTGTTTACAAGTCGTGCTGCGTTTGGCACAGCCCTGAATTTCAGTTCTGTGTCAGAGATTGTTTGATGCAGGGACACCTGTGCTGTCTTTTTAGGGAAGGGAGCCAAAGGTTCACTGCTTTCCAAATCATTCTCATTTCTAGCACATCCCTTAAAGCTTTTCTTTCTGTGTGCACCAGGGCTTTCCTTACCTCTCCATGCATTTCTCCTTCTTCCCGTGATGCAGCACCAACATTTGGAGCAGTTGCTTTTCATAGGAGCCGCTTCAGAGTTTCCCTTCCTAGTGGATTTGAAACGATACAATTTAACTGTTTTGCTCAAGCAATAAGAGGAGCTGTTACTTCTCAAATTCGGAGTTTCCTCAATCACCCCCTTTTATTTTTATTTCTTTTAATCCCACCGTTTGACTTGGAGTAATTTGCTATGAAGACGAGCAATGTGATCTCTGATAGCAGCTTAAAAGTCTTCTGCTAAAGAGAAAACAAACCAAAAATAAACTTGAAAGAGAACAGAAGAGCAGGGTTATATATAAAGGCACAATGGGAGGGGAAGGGCTGGGGAAGGCTGAAAAGAGCAGTCTGGAGGGGGTTTTTCATACCAGACTCAAGGCAATGAGCTGCTAATGCTGCACTGCTGCTGTTCAGCTCCACAGTTGGGCACATTTTCCAGGCTGGAATAGCAGCAGGCTGTGCCCATGAGGCCTGGATGCTCGGGCTCTGAAGCAAGGTTTCCCAGGCAGGCTCTCGAGCCACTGTGCTGGACAAGGGATTGCAAAGGCAGCAGTGTGGGGGAGTTGGAGGCTCTCGGAGACCTTTCTGGAGGCTTTTGGAGACTTGGAATCAGCTGCTTCCCAGCACTCAGAGCAGTGGTTAGCATGGGCTAGAGCTGTGCTCTTCTGCTTCGTGCTTTTCAGCCTGACAAAAGATGTCCAACACTCACAGGCAGGCTTTAATATTCCTGTGTTTTTATTGCATAAATCCCCGGTGCTTGATACTGAGTTTTTCTAATTAGAAAGGCAAATAACAGGAAAATCCTGGAGGAGAGAGGGGGTGCTGTTTAAGTCTAGGGCTTTTATTTTATCAACCCAGAGGTTGTTTTGTACAGGCACTTCATATTTTTGATAGCGTGACAGCACTGAGACGAGTTACAGCTTTGAAAAGCTAAGTATGCTTTGACTAACCCAGAGCTCTTTGCTTCTAACAAGGGATTGAGTACACTTTGCTCTTTTGGGGGAGGTGCAGGTGCTTTCCTTTTTAAACAAATCCTCTGCTTTTGGTGTTTTGTTTAGATTTATTTTTTTTTTTCCCCAGCTGAACTGTAAGGAGACGTGGAGTCTGAATGGCTTGGTGAAGCACCTTTTTGGCAGGCAGCTGTTGAAGGATCGCTCTGTCCGCTGCAGCAACTGGGAAAAGTTTCCACCCAACGAGGAGCAGAAGCTCTATGCAGCCACAGATGCCTATGTATGTACCACAGGGGATCACCATTCCAACCTCTGGGAGCAGATCCCTTCTCCAGTGTGCTCTTAGCTGCTGGTTCTTCTTTTTTTGAAGAACACCTTGTCTGCAGGTGTTCACTGGAGCTCATTACCCCTTTTGGATGCGTTTCCTTCTGGTTCTGTCAGTTTTCTTAGCTGCTAATGAACCCAAATCTTGTTAAATATAGTATGTGAGGTGAAATTCAAAAGCGACTTGGAAGAAACACAGCCTTCACTGGTGGCTGATACAGGAGAACCACAGTATGGATTGTCAGGAAGAGTTCAGTTGCGTATGAGTTTTGTGGTTCTCCAGAAGTCCCTGGGTTTTTTTCAGTATTTTGGATGAGTTTTGGTTTATCTGCAGTTCTGTGAAGGGTTTTATCAATATGCTACTGGGTGCCACCTGCTTCCTGGGAGAAAATCATTCCTTATGGCAAGAAAAAAAAAAAATTACTTCAGTCTCTTATTTCTAGGCTTAGAGGAAGGAAAGTAGTGGGACAGTGGTTTCTTTTCTGACTTCTAGCTTAGTTAAAAGTTCAGCCGTGGAAGGTTTAGCACCTGTGAAGACTCAAAACAGTACAGAAAACATTTAGATTTTTTTTTTTTTTGCCTAGTTCAGCTTTTGTAGCCTTTTTTTTTTTTTTTTTTTCCGGGCAGTGCATTTTTCCCACTATGCTCTGTTCACCTGGCCTGCCTTTTGGAGCCTCCCAGGAAAACATGAGGGAGTAACTTGTTTCTTTTTCAACACATGTAGCCTAATTAGCACATTGCTGGCTTTAGGCTGTATCTTTCTGTTAGAACTCATTATTCATACCAAGGGAAGCGCTAAACACACCAAATCCGTCTTGCTAGGTTTGTAGCTCTTCTCCTGGAGCAGGGCATGAAATCTGAATGAGGTGAGCAGATGGTGGGACTGGGAGCTGAGCACTGGGAGCTTTCTGTGTGCAGTGAGCTTGCCGAGATTGCCCACTCTGGGATGTGTGTAAGAGCATCCACTCCAGAGGGATTCTCAAGTCAGCGTTTGGCCCTTAGTGCAGTGTTCTGTAACATGGAACCCCATGGACAGTGGAGTCAGGGCAATAATTGGTGTGAGGTGAGCTGGATTCCAGTTTGGAATTCTGCTGGTCACACTGTATTGGTGCCATGCTTTGCCTGATTAACTCCTGATACGTTTTTGTTGTTGTTGTTTTTCTCTGTGGAGTACTGAGTAGTAATTATTTCTTTTCTCTCCTAGGCTTGCTACATTGTTTATGAAAAACTGAAAAAGATGAGTAAGAGTGAGCGGAAATTAGACAGTGTGAGGAAAGGTGAGTTGTCCATCCAGGCATGAGGAATTTGTTCTGTTTACAATTGCATATTCCATTTCCCACATTTCCCAGCAGGTATTTGAATTGTATCAGGTTTGTTTGGCTTCTTGGTGATTACAGATGACTTGCAGAGGGAGCAGATAGTAAAAGGTCCTGGATGCCCAGGGTAGCCATACTCTGTGACTGTTTTCCACAGGATGTAGGAAGGCACTCTCAGGATGTTTGTGTCTGGCTCTGCTGTACACAGAGATGGGAAGAATTCCCGCTGTCATTCCAGTTTGTTTATGGAAACACTTCAGTGAGTTAACTGCAGTGCTGCTGATGCAGGGAGAAATACCTAATATTAGATGAAATAGGGCCACAAAACAAACAATATTAGCAAGTAATGTTTTTTTATTGAGGCGTATCAATAGGACCCAGATGTTTTAGAGCAGCTTAACATTATTTACTTCATCGGAGGAGATTTTAAAAATCTTAGTTTTTGTTCAGTTCTGTGTTTCATAAAGAAGGTAGCTTAAGGCTGAAAAAGAGGGGTGGTGAGGGGTTTGCTTTCTTTTTGTTTTGGCTGAATTTTACCTTTCTGCCAATGTCAGAAGTGGCAGTGCTATCCATCCCCCTGATAGGAGGTGCAGGATTTGGCCTTGGTTTAGTCAGCATGTCTGTGTCAGCAGCTCTTTCCTGGGAGCTGAGGGAAGCTGGGAGGGATCACTTTGTAGCGATCTCCTTCTGTACCTCTTTTCCCCGAGCTTGTATAATGGAAGAGGTACAATGCTGAAATACTTGGAAGCTTGGCCTGATTCTCTGTGCTTGATTTTTAAGCCCTGGAAAAGGCTGTCTTATCAGCTGTAGATCTTGCAGGAATGCAGTCACTAGAAGGTGGGTTCTTTACATCGAGATGTTAGGCCCCAATTATTACAAAATAACCAATTGTTGCATTTGTTACAGATGCCACAGCTGCGGGTGTGAAAGAGAGTTTGGCTTCCCTGGCTGAGGAGATTAAAGCTCTGGTTTCTCACATCCCAGATTCTTCTGGACAGCTGGAAAACTTCCAGAGGTCAGTTTTTTGCTGACTTGTCTCTGCCTCCACAATCAGTGTTTTGCTTTTGATCTCCGAGGGCCCACACAACAAAGTGCATGTGTTTGAACAGACATCTGTTATCTGTTTGTTTTCCAAGAAAATGGGGTTTTTTTATATGTATTTTTATGTGTTTTCACTGGTCTAATTGAAACAGATTTGACACTGAACTTGACTGAATTTTGTTTTCAAGTGTAGTAACTGCCTCTGTAATTTTGTTTTACCTTTCTTGATTTTACTTCCTAGGGCTGCAGAAATACTAGCTGAGGTATCAGAGAACATCAGTGCCTTAAAAACCACCCTGTTGGGCTCAGGTTCCCCTTCTGGACCAGAGAGGTGCTGTGGTGCAAATACAACACATTCTGAAGCCAAGTCAGCAAATGTCAAAGCACAGAAAGCAGAATGTGCTGAGCAACCTGAAGGTGACCTCAACATCTGCTCTGATGCTACGCTGGCTGTCCTCTGGGAGGAAGAAATGAGTGGAGAGGAGGCATGGAGAGGTAACACTGCTCTGGAAAATGGGGCTCCAGCAGCCAGATTCACAGACAAAGAGGACAGAGATGACTTCATGTCCCTGGACATTACTGAGCAAGAGCTTCAGCTCTTGGAATGTCAGGCTGCGAAGGAATTGCTCAATGAAGTTGCACCCGAGGTAATGAGAACTTGTTAAGTTGTAATATTTCTTTCAGATATTTTGTTTTTAACGGACAGGCCTGGTGAGAGCTGAATTGTTACCTTAATTATCTTTGGTAAAAAGTTAAAGCATGCAGAGAAGTGGCTTGTAGGAGGTACAAAAGGTTGGAAGGTTGTGGGTAAAATAGAAATTACTTTGCTACTAATCATGTTGATTTTGCAGGAGGCATGTTCCACAGACAATGAACAAAATGTGTCCTGTGTCATTGAGAGTGATGAAGAGCTGGAAATGGAGATGCTGAAAGTGAGTGCCTCAGGGTTTATTTTTCAATTTTTTTTCTAATGATGCTGCTCTGGGATCACAGTGGAGTGGAGTGGAGCATAGTTAAGGGGAGGGAATACGAAGCAAAATGGTGCTGCTTACAGCAGATGCCCAGAATAAGCACATGGATATCCAAAGAATTCAATTTGCTGGTGTAGGACTGGAGTATCATTTGCCTCCAGTGTCATCTTTAATACACCAGCTTGGACTTGATCCACTCACTGGATTTAAGTTATTACAACTAGATTAAAACTCGGTTCCTATATCATATTACCTTGCATAAGCATTTTATCTACCCTTCCATATTCCAAAATAATTTTTTTCTTCCTGATTTTTCAGTCTCTAAAAGATGTAGATGATAGTGAAGAAGGAGGAGAGTCCAGTAAAGCCAGGAAAACTCCAGACACAGAAGCGGATGTAGCAGCAGATGGTGATGAAGATGAAGGCATTGAGGAAGAGGAGGAGGAATATATTGGTATGGCTTTTAGAAATCTTAATGCATGATGAAACGAATTTTTAAAAATCACTGTCTGTAGAAGCAGTTGTGGAAGCACAGTGACTTTTAGGGGCTGGCTTCTCAAAATGGAAAGATAAAGCTTACCTGGGTTTCTAAGGGAAACTTGGACTGCATCAAGATGAAAATACAAAGGTGTGCGTGGCAAGAGTTCTGCCATGAGCAGCTTCATGGGAGTAAAACCGATGTGGGGGAGTGGGGGACCTGCTCAGACCACAGCACGGGGGAGCTGACACCTCCTGTGTCTCCTCCTGTTGCTGCTGCTTAGCAGAATTCTGAAGAAATTCTGCCTTGGGTGGGGGTGATTTTTGACTTGCTTTGGGGTTGTCCATTTGGAGAGAAATCAAATGGGGAAAAGCAGCTGAAATGTGAGGAGAAACACACCTTGACTTGTTTGGATGATCCTGTTCCAGATGATGCAGTGATGCATTACAGTCTTACTGCTTTATCTCATTAATCAAACCATATGTTCTCCTCCTCATGCAGGGTCTCTGAGGAGTCTCTTTGCTTTTTTAATTCTTCATTCTAGCCTGAAAATACCCGGAGTTTGATATCTCTCTTTTCACTGGAATTGCCTAAATTCTAACCCCTGGGCCTCACAAACCATGAGCAGACTGTTGTTTGTGGAGAGACAGTGCTTTATCTTTTTAAAATTTAATCCCAAATGAGTGTTTTCTCCTCTCTCCCACTAAAGATCCACTGCTGCCAGAACCTGGAGAAAGCCACATCACGTGTCTGAAGACCTATTTTGGGCATTCCTCATTTAAACCGTGAGTATATTTTCTATTAAAAGGGGCACTCTGGGGCATGTGTTCCTGGCCTTCCTTCAACCTTGGATGAGGTTTTTATTACTGCTTACTTGAAAAAATGGCAACAAACAAATCCAGGTCTTTTTCATAGTCCCTTGTGTTGGAGATAATGGATCCACAAACACTGTGAAAACTGCAGGTGTTGTTTGTGATCTCCTGTGAGTCTGTGCATCAAGTGCTGCATTTTTGAGTCCTTTTAGGGATCCCCCACTCTGGCACTCGTGGCCCTGCCTGCAGTACTTGGAGAGTCTGAGTGGCTGCAGACAACGCTGAAGCAGCCTCAAGGGTCCCTTTAACCCACAATTCAACAGAATATGCAGTTTCATACAATTTACTTGTTATCTGTGGTGGCAAAAATCAACGATTCCCCTTTGTTTAATTTAAAGGGTCCAGTGGAAAGTGATCAATTCTCTTTTGGAAGACAGAAGAGATAATCTTGTCGTCATGGCAACCGGTGAGTTACCGTTGCATCCTAAGAAACAATAAAAAGTCATTCCCTTTTTTGGGGGGGGAGTAGTAAAACAAACATGGCTTGTTTTTTTGAGCTCACCAAGGTGTCAGAATTGTCTGTGGTAGCCGCATAGAAGGCGTGATGTCTCACTTCTGCTCTCTTTTCCCTCTCAGGCTATGGAAAAAGCTTGTGCTTCCAGTTTCCTCCTGTTTACACGGGACACACAGGAGTTGTCATCTGCCCTCTTATCTCCCTGATGGAGGACCAGGTGCTGCAGCTGACGTGAGTGCCGTGGTAGCAGTGACAGGCTCCTGCTGGGCTCCCCGTGGACTCACACGGATCCTGCCTGTGGCATTTCTGGGTGCTTTCCGTTTTGTGTGTCAGCTGCAGAGCATGTGTTTCTCAAGGAACACACACAGCCTGTGTCAGCAGTCTCAGATCCCTGGATTTACCACGTAGGTGAACCAGAGGCTGAGGCTGCAAAGGATGGATGCTGGTGAGAGGTTTCTGAAGGCGCTTATTTCTGGATTCACAGGCCTTTTGTGTCCAGACCAAAGTGATGGGGGAGCTCTTTGAGGCTGTCAGACTCATGTCAAAGTTTGGTAGGGCTTCCTTTGGGTCTGGGGAGTGACATCTGAACCCAGTATAGCTGGGAGCTGTAGGCCATCCAGATCAAAGCTACAGCACAGGCTTTCAAGAGGGACAGTGTAGTAGGTCTTCTAACACCTGGCCTCTTCACTTCTTAAGAGATCTGAGGGGGGAGCTTGTGGGTGACACCAAATCACTCTGACATGGGCAGTTATAGGTGTTGTCAGGATAAATCTCTTTGATTTTTAATAGCTGATAATGCTGTCTCCACATGTATTCACTTCCTATTGTAAGAGCTATTCACTTCTGATGCTTTTTCACTGAAGCTGTGGGACTCATGCTGAGTTGTCTAGTTCATTCCTGCCTTGTCCAGCTTGGGAAGAACGAGTCTTTTGTGAAAGAGGGGGATATGAAGATGTTTTGAAGTGAAGAACCTTAATTATGTGTGGCATTTTCTGCTGCACCTCGTGGCTGTGTGCAGATGAATGGCTGGACAGCCTAAGCTCCTTGACTATTACTCAGCAGGGTGTCTGTGTGTTCAGCTGCTGCTTTGACTTTTTCACTGTTTTCCTCAGTGGAAGGGGTTTATTCACTACCTTCCCAGTGGGTCATTCATTTTGAAGGCTGAGGAGACTGAATTTCTACAAACTGCAGCAGTTTTTCTGTCAGTCTGGCTGCAGTTTGGACTGAGCAGCTGTGGAAACCAAGGGCTCTGAGACAATGCAGCAAATCACCACATGAAGAGGTAAAATATGAATCAGTTGAGCTGGTAATTATTATGTCATTAAAAACCAGCCACCTGATTTAAAATTAGCAGATGCAGCATCAATAGCTCACGAAAGATTGAGCAAGGTAAAAAACTGTGGGTTAGCAAGGCTTACACCCAAATGTGAGGAGCTGCAGCAGTGAATAGTTAAAGAAAATATATTTAGCATATTTTTTCCATGTTTTGTTTGTGAACTTGTGCAAGGAAAATGGTCTTCCTTTCTCTAATCCAGTGTGTGTCTTATGGAGACACACATATGGAGACAGCTGGAGGGGAAGTGGAAGAGCATTTGGGTGGCAGGAAGAGCCATGCACCACTCTTGCTTTTTCAAAAGATATTTCACACAAAGATCCTTGAAGAAAGTAGTCTCTGACCTCACAGCTTGAACTTCCTTTAGAAATGCTGGCACAGGCTGGAAGCTAAAGCTCTGAGAGAGTGTTCATGACTGTGCTTTTTTATTTCTGCAGAATGACAGGGATTCCAGCTTGCTTCCTTGGTTCAGCTCAGTCGAAACAGGTCAAGGATTCCATCAGAGGGTGAGTTTTAGCCCAGCTCTCTGGTACTCTGGGCTGTGACATGGAGGTGCTGCAGGGCTAGGATGTCTCCCTGTTCCATCATCACAGAAACTCCTGGTGCTGGCCCAGCCCTGGCACCTGGCACTCAGAATATTGTTTGCATTCATCCAGGCTGAGTGTGTGGGAGGCTGCAGCCACCTTCCTGTGCCTTTTGGCTGGGGAGATGGAGCTTACTGACTCAGCTGTGTTCTCATTCATATACCTGATTTTAGTCAGGTTTTAGAGCTATATCTGTCATCAATGCAACAGTCCCTTCTTCTTCTAATGGCTGGCAAATTGTTTTTTCTTTTCCTGCAATGTTTTGCTTTCCTATAGTTCTGGAATGTTTTCTATGGCCTTCACTTAATTCCTCTTGTTTCCCATCAGAAATCTGTTGTTCTGGTGTTGTATTTCAATGCAGTCATGATTTTATCGAATGGAATTGTCTGGGTTCTTCTGTGTCAGTGTATTTTTTCTGGTCTTTCAGGGGTCAGTACAGAGTCATATACATGACTCCAGAGTTTTGTTCAGGGAACTTAGAGTTACTTCAGGACCTTGATCAAACTGTTGGTAAGTTGGAGATAAGAGTGTGGGTGAGTTGCCAGGCAGCTTAAATTGATAGTTATGTTTAAGCCTTTTTGATAATTGAAGACTTTTCACCCATTTCTTGGTGAGAGTAATGACACCATTTATTCCCCTTTGTCACACAAGATCCTGTCACTGATGAAAAAAAACCCATATGTGAGTGTTTGTCTGAGACAATCAGGCTTTGTGTTACAATCCAGAAAATACAACAAATGGCATCTGTAATTCTTACTTGTGACTATGATTGAGAAGCAGTGAGTGGAAAACGTCCTGCTGGAACTAGCTTGAGATTTTGATCCACGTGGGGGATGTTTGGTGTCTGGAGCTTGGATTGTGGTGGGGGGAGACTGTGTAAAAGCTCTTTTTTATGAAAGAGGAATTAAAGTTGGTGCAGCAGAAAGCATTCAAGGAACAAAAACTTGAACTTGACACTGCTGGTGTCTTCTCAGGAAAGCTGGAGCTTGCTGTGCTGTGGTTTTGTGTCCCCCAGGTATCACCCTCATAGCTGTGGATGAAGCTCACTGCATCTCTGAGTGGGGCCACGACTTCAGGAACTCCTTCAGAAGTTTAGGCTTGTTAAAGAAGGCTCTGCCATCGGTGAGGTTTGGCTATATTGGGTTTCTGATACAAGGAAAAGGGTTTGTGTAATAGTTTGGAAATATCAGCCTTTTAATGTCGTGCTCTGGGTGTACTGACCGTGCTGGTTTGGAGTTGGACCATCCCTGTCTGTGAAAGGGCTTTGAAATTTTTTTTCTGGCATTTACACGAAGGATGTTCTGAACTTGGACTACCAGAAACGTAGGAAATTGAAATTGCATTGGATCCCTGTGCTGAGGAAGATGATGTCCCTAAGCTTCTGGTTCAATATTGAAGGATTTTGCTTTACCTGACTGAGTGGCTTGTAGGAGCGTGCCACTGATTTCTAGACACTCCTTGAGCACTGATTGTATAAGCTCAGAAATTTATTCCTGAACTTAACATGCTTTTATTGGAAGTGTCATCCTATATTCCCTAAATTTAGTTAATCACATCAGTGAATTACTGTGAGCTCAGGGAAGATACATTCAGAATAAAACTTTGTATTTCGAGTGTTCTGTTCCTGTCTGCTTTCTCAAGAGCTTTGGTCTAAAATGTTCAAGAAGCTCAATATTAACTGCATTTTTCCAATTACTGAACTTATCCAATGACAAACACATGAAAGTGCCTGTTTAGGGTCTGTAGCAGTAGACTCTTGAGGTTTTTGGGGTAAAAAATTACCAGTGAGATGTCACGGGTGTTACTCTGCATCTCTTTGCAGGTCCCCATTATTGCTTTAACTGCAACTGCCAGTCCCTCGATTAGAGAGGACATAGTGAAATGCCTGAACCTGAGGAATCCCCAGGTCACCTGTACCAGTTTTGACAGACCTAACCTGTACCTGGAAGTTGGACAGCAAAGTGGAGACATCTGTAGGGATTTGAAGCAGTTCCTAACTAGGAAAGGAAGGTAAGGATTTAAGCCTGGTTTTGATCACTCAGATATATATTTTTTACAGGCAGCTGGGGTTTTTTGTTTTGTATTTTTTTACATGTTGCTGTTGTTGTTATTTTCAGCAGTTCTGTGTATGAGTTTGAGGGCCCCACTATCATCTACTGCCCTACAAGAAAGGCCACTGAGCAGGTGATGTGTGCACTGAATAAACTCAACGTGGCCTGTGATACCTACCATGCTGGGATGGGGAACAAGCAGAGGAGAGACACTCACCACCGCTTCATGAGGGATGAAATTCAGGTATGTAGGAAACAAAATGCTCTTGGTCCTATTTAGAATTGCAGAGTTTTTGGTAGAAGAAAATTTTGGAATATCAACCTGTATTAGCCATGTGCTCTGTCTGCAATTCTGGGTGAAGAAATTGCCGGTCTGTGCTGACAGGAATAAGATTCCTGGATTATCTTTTGAATTTCTATAGTAATTCCCTTTAAAATGCATGGTATCCAAGGAAAATGGTGGCAGCTGGAACAAGAGCACAACTTCTGTGAGCTGCTGCTTTCCTGGGCAGCAGAGATATCCTGGGACTTCTTGTGTTCCTTTCCGTGATCCGTTTATTGCCTGTTGAGAGCAGCTACTTGAAAGCACTCCTGAGGCCACAGCACATCATCCCTCTCACATTATAACCCCGTGCCCGTCCCCTGGCCAAACTCAGCGCTCTAGGTCTGAAGCTGTCGTAACTCAGGCTGAATTTTGAGTCTGTGCCAGCAGATGCAGGCCGAGCGTGCGTGTTTCAACGCAGGCGTAATTCTTGGGGATCACCTGAGGGCACGTGGCTCCTGTTTTGCAGTGCGTGGTGGCCACGGTGGCGTTTGGAATGGGCATCAACAAGGCCGACATCCGGCTGGTTATCCACTACGGCGCCCCGAAGGAGATGGAATCCTACTACCAGGAGATGGGCAGAGCCGGGCGCGACGGGCTGCCCGCCGCCTGCCACGTCCTCTGGGCTGCAGCAGACCTCGCCTGCAACAGGTAAAGCTCTGGACATCCTTCTCTCCCTCCTCAGGGCCTCTTGCCGTGGGTCTCTGCAGCTCAGCAGCCTGCGGGCTTGGAAGAACCTCTCCTGTCTTCTCGGCTCTTTGGGATAATGGTTAGAAGAATATGAATAAAGGGCTCTCCTGAGTATGCCCCGTGCTCTGAGGATCAGGGTGGTGGAGGAGCAGGCAGACAGCCTGGGTCTGGTTTTAGTAGGATATTTTTTCTAGCTCTTCCTGGTGAATTAGACAGTATTGTCTGGCATGTTTAATTTTTGGTGTGGGACAGGGGGAATAGTGGTCAGCATTTAAGGCTCTGCACTTCTTGCTTCTGTCTCAGACGCCTCCTGAACGAGATCCGCAACGAGAAGTTCCGGCTGTACAAGCTGAAGATGTTGGCAAAGATGGAGAAGTACCTGGTGTCCAATAGCTGCAGGAGGAAGTGAGTGCTGGAACCTATTCAGTGCTTTGTCACTGCAGGCAGCTTTAGTGAGAGCTGCTGGGACACGGGCACGGCTGGGGGTTCTAACCAGAAGGCATCTCAGACTCACAAATGTGTTCTACAAGCACAGTTGTGTTCTTCTATATTAATAAGCAGTATCAAAAGTACAACCTTCAGCACATTTATACTTTTCCTTATTTGCTTTTTTAAAAAAAAAAAGACTTTTTCTTTAGAGGAATCAAGGCTAAATAATTGGTTCCCCGGTGAATTAATTAATGATGCTGATTTCAACTCCATTTTCTGCAGTAAATATAGTGTGTAAATTCGTGGTCTTTTACTGAATTCTTTTTGTTCCCTTGAGTAGAATCATCCTGTCTCATTTTGAAGACAGACAACTCCGAAAGGTTTCCTCTGGCATCATGGGCACAGAAGAATGCTGTGATAATTGCAGGTCCAGGTAAGCTTTCTTCCCTGAAGGCTGATCCTTGAGGTTGTGTTCTCTCAGACTGACTTACAAGGCAAATTATCTAAAAGAATTGACTTTCACGCATCTGATCTTGCAGCTGTTCAGCCTGAGGTTTATTTTTGAACATCTCTCTAACCTTTCTCTAGTGAGTCGAGGAAACCATGATAAGTTTGAAGTCAGGCTGTGGGAAAGCCTGGAAACAGAGCAGGATCACAGCTCCTAAAAGGGGTTTAGAGCAGCACTCAGTGAAAGACACTTCTATTCATCAGTTCAAGCCCTATTAGGTAATTAATCCCGGAAGACAACACTTGCAAATGGTGTTTGGTACCAGGTGTCTAAGGCTAAATTGCCCCAGTGTCCAAGGAGCTGTTCTCCTGTGCTGACATGTGCTCTTTCAACCTTGCTAATAATCTCATGGACGTGCTGAGGGGGACTCAAGAGGCTGACACTCACAGAGGTATGAGCAGAAACACCTTTGTCACTTCCTTGTAGAGTTACAACAAAGCTTTCCCTGAAGTCACAGTAAAGCATTCCTTGCTCTTGCTGTTAGCCTGATAGTTTCTGATCCCAGGCAAGATGTTAGGCTGTGTTGCTTTCTGGGGAAGTGTTACGAATTTAGCTACTGAATTTCTGTATGTCCAGGATTAGGACAGCTTTGCCTGGCCTCTACTACAACTAAGCAAAAAAAAAAGAAATTTAAAATACCATATTTTCCCTCTTTGCAATCATCTTGCTGTGCTAATAAAGAGCCAGGTAGTGAATTTGTGTTGCAGAACTGAAATCACTTGAAATAGATAATTTTCATTTTTCTCCTTAAAAGTGGTTTGTGCCAGTAATTTTTCAGTGGTTCTTTCAGCCAGTAAAAATACATTAACAAACCTTACATAGCCTTTAATGGGGTTGCTCTTTACTCCTGTTTTTTTGTTTTTCTTTTATGTTTTCTTAAAGAAACATAAAGGAAGCTTTTAAGTGCAGTTCAAGAAATTTTGTGCATGCCCAAGTCAATGCAGATATTTAAGTACTGAATTCAAAAGATTGCTGAGACAACGTTCTTAACAGCAGGTGTCTTGGAAAACTTACTGTTGGGTTGGGCAGTTGTCTGAGAAGTTACATTGACAGAAGTATAAATATGTCCTGAAGTTACGTTGCTATAAATAATTAAATGTGTTTAAATATACAGAACTAGGACTGACATTAGAGACTAAGTACAAGCCAATCACTTGTGGTCATCTAATTTAATTAATTCATTCATCACTGGGTTGACAACGTTTGGAGCAAGGGAGAGAGGACTTGATTTGTTAGTGTTAAGTTTGACTTCTTTTGTGCCTTTCAGCAGCTCCTGCCTTGCAGCCCCCAGTGACTTTGAGGGCGGATTGCAGGACTTTGGGAAGCAAGCACACCAGCTGCTGTCTGCAGTGAGTGCCCTGGATGAGAAGTTTGGCACCAGAATGCCAGTCCTGCTTCTTCGGGGGTCTGTAAGTGCTGGTGCAGCTGCCTGTCGTGTGTTCTGAGGACAGGCTCCCTCTTAATTGATCTATTAATCAATACACAGATGTGCCTTCATGGCAATGTGCGTGTGCCAGTTTTCCTGGAGAGGTGGATGTTTGTCCAGTCTTGACTTTGGGAAGCTGTTCAGCTCCACTCCCCATGCAACAAGCAAGATGATTGTTCTCTAATTTTTTTATGGAAATGCATCATTTTGATTATCTTTAAAGGAGCAGCCTTTTCAAGGTGAAGGATAAACATCTTGGCTTAGTTAGCTTATGTTTGAATAAAGCAAAAGGTGGCTTCCACTTTAGTTTTTGTTGCTGTCTGACTTGGAGGGAAGTAGGTACCAGAATGAATATCAATTAATTTCTATACACCTTTAATTTTCATTGTTTTTAAATGCTAAGCAAGAAACTCACTGGAAATACGTTAGAATAGGAACAAAATAGTTTTTATGTTTACAAACTGAGGAGAAAAGGAATGACCTGTAGTACTTGATAAAACTAGATTAATTATGTTCCTTGTTTACCCTTTTAATGGAGTTAAACTGCTTATTGCCACACATGTGTATCTAGGGAAAAATGAACTTGCCATGGCTTTGGCAGAAAGTAGATTAGGAGTGGAATAGGTTAGAAGAGGCTCCTCACACACTGGGCTTTTGCTTTACTGATTGTACTGAAAGCTTCCCTGTGCAAGCAGTGGACAGATCTGACAGATTCTTTCCAAACTTGCAGAGCTCTCAACGCTTGCCAGACCGGTACCGGAGGCACCCTCTCTTTGGCTGTGGAAAAGAGTGGCCTGAGAACTGGTGGAAACTGCTCTGCCAGCAGCTGATAATGGAAGGGTTCCTCAAAGAAGCCTCAGCCTTCAACAACAAGTTTGCCACCATTTGTGTGCTCACCCAGAAGGTACTTCTGGGAGTGGAGTGACCCACTGAGAGCTCCTCCTGAGTAACCCACAGCTAAGGCGTGTGGTTTATTTCTTACAGGGTAGAAATTGGCTGTCAAAAGCTGAATCTGGCTCAAATCCAAGTCTTCTTTTACAGTCCACTGAAGACCTTAATCTGCAGAGACCTTCTACCAGGTAAATGTAGCACGTGTGTTCTCTCGAACGCTTCTCTGCTAACATCACATGTGTCTCTGGAACCTGCTTTTGGAGAAGGCAGGGTTGAACAGGAGGAGGCTTTGAGATCCTCAGTGTTGTGGTTTTTTTCACCAGGAATGACGATTCTAATAGTTAATCAATAACTTGATTTGCCAAATACATCCCCGTACCAACTTGAAATCGGTTTATTTAGCAAAATGTTATTTTTTTGAAGGGCAGCGTCACTATACAATGGAATTAAGAAATAATTAATTGTGTTACAGCAGCAGGCGTTCGCCTTTGGTCTCCAGGCAGCGTTCCCCAGGGACAAAAGGAACAGCACAGTCACCAGGCAAGCAGGTCTGTACCAGTACAACCCTCCTGCAGCGTGGGCCAGCCTTACTCATAAAAAAAACACAACAACAACAATCAGCCCAACTTGCAAATGTATCACAAAATGATGTTTTATCAACAGCAAACTCAGTGAAAAGATGGTCAATCAGCATTTGTCTTGTTCTTCTGGTTTTTTTTATAGATATCTCTCTATGAGATGTTCTCCCCTAACAGAAAAGGCAAAACTCCTCCAAGAAGCACTAACATGCTTAACAGGTACAGTATTTGAAATTAAAACAGATTGACTGAATTTTGACTGTGCTAATGGGGATACTGCTTGTTGGGTGCTCGTTAAAATCAGCATTTCCCTGTGAAACGGATATGGAAATGCTTCATGCATTAAAAAAGACAAGTGCCTAAAACTTGCTGTACACTGCATTATATTTCAAAATGTGTAATATTTGCAAGATTTCACAGTCAACATCAAGGGAGCATGGAGGGCTCTGCCTTTCCACACTGGTCTGGAAAAGACTGGGACCAAATCAAGGTTCCCTCAGGTCAAAAGAAATCAAATAACCTCTTGCAAAAAGCAGACCAAGTAATTTGTTTTCCTGGCTCATGTGCTGCTTCAGATTAAATGCACCTTGTATTTCTGAGTGGATTCCTCCTTCAGGCCACCATTCTGGTGCTGGCAGATGGCAGGAAGAGAGGCTGTATCACTTAGGTGAATGGTTGCCACTGCAGCCCTGTGAAGACAGAATCTTTTAGGGACAGTTAAAATCCAAATCAAGTTATTTAGCACTGTGCTTAGGAAAAGAGGCTCTTAGTCCAGCTCGTGTGCTAGCAGATATTGCAGTGTAATCGTGGCAGTCCAGTCAAGGGTAAATGTCCCTGAGCCCATGAGCCCGTGGACTGGTGGCTGTGTTAATTCTGCTGGCATCACAGCAGCTGTGTCCCTGTCACTGATGGTTTTAAGGTCATCACTGCTGTTTGCCAGGATTTATGTTCCCAGCCACAGGCAAAAGGGAAAGGTGAGATGTCACAGGGGACAGGTGACTGTTAGTGCTCGTTTTTGTTCAAGGTAGGGGAATCCAGCATTGAGAGATCTCACTGAGTTGAGTTGGTTTTTCCCCACAGACTCCCACAGATATGATTTCATCTGCTTGAGCTTTGTACAGTAACAGACTGTTTCCAGGTTCTAGCACCAGACCAGAGAAACATTCAGGGTGGTGCTGGTTGTACCCCAACCAGCTCCAGTCCTGCCTGGAGACAGAGCTGGCATGAGGTGCTGGTGGAGCTGGAAATATAAGTTAGGCTGCTGCTCTCCCACAGCCTTGAACTAAGTCCCTGAATAAAGTGATCTAAAGCAAGGCTTGCTTCACACTTGATTTTTTTTTATTTTATTTTTTTTTTTAGTGTTTCAGGGCACTCACCACTGAGATCTCCTTTGAAGCCCCAAGAACCAGGTGTTTCATACCAAGAAAAAGAGCTAGAGGTAAGCTTTTCTGGGATAGGGAGGATATCTCTGAGTTGCAGTCAGCCTGCAAACTGCAGTTGTTCTATGTTTGGGCAGCTGGCTTGGAAACCTCTTTAAATTACTGAGCTGCTTTGAATAGAAGTCCCAGAATAGGAATGAAATACACAAGGAGGGGTTAATGGATTGCAGGGTTTTTGTGTATTATTGGAAAGATCAGGAAGGTGATAACTTTTGCTCTTGCAACAATTATACCTATGAGTGATGTAGAGCTGCTTCCTGAGAATTTGGCTCCTTCCTTCCCAGAGTGCTCTGTATGGCAAGCTGCTGACTGCTAGACAGAAGGTGGCTAATGAGAAGGAAATTCCTCCAGCTGTCTTGGCAACCAATAAGATCCTGGTGGAGATGGCCCGGATAAGGTAAAGCCAGCATGCAGACATGTTGTACAAACTGAGGAGCTTGCAAGCCAAGTGACAAATCCCTTTCCTGCTTCAGCTGGGAGAGTGGAGGCATCTGAAGTGCCTCCCCCAGCTACTCAAAGGCGTTAGGCAGCAATATTTTGGGAATGTCTTACGTTGTTGCCTTCTTTATCCTAAACCAGGCCTACGAGCATTGAGAACCTGAAGAAAATTGATGGCGTGTCTGAAGCCAAGTCCACCATGCTGATGCCTCTCCTGGCTGAAATTAAAGACTTCTGCCAAGTAAATGGTTTGAAGGTATGATGAACTCAAGTGTCTCCTGGAGCAGGACCTTTAAGGATGGGATTTGTTCTGCAGCTGTTGGACTCCATGGAGTCGTCTTTGTGTTTCGCAGAAAAAATACTTTGATCTAGCAATAGGAACCAAAAGCATGCCTAGTTTTTTAGTTGTTTTTCAGGGAGTCTGTGTTGAGAAAGTTTAGCTGAAATTGAGAAGTTTCCCATGCAGACTGAATGCCACAGTTTGTTCTGATGGAATAGTTTCTTGTGGAATGAGGAATACCTAAGAAAATGTGCTGGCCTGGCTCTTTGTTCTGGCTGGTTTTCTTTTCCAAGTTCCTTGGATGATGCCATGCTGGTTTTAGTAAGACAGGAACATGTGGGTATCCATCTGGATTCCTTCCTTGCTTTAGTTTTCCCTCCCTTCTTCGCTTTTTTTTTTTTTTTTTTAAAGAACATGGAGTTGGGGTCAAAACCAATCTCCTCAGAGATTAATGACTCTGTTAGTGTTACTTTGTCAGGTAACTTCAGCTAAGGGGAAGGTGATCCATTGGTTGCCACTGGGATGCAATTAATTTAATTCTGCTTTACCTCACTTAGACCGACACATTCCCCACATCTGAATCTAAGGTTCAGAAAGAAGCATCTCCCTGGAAGTGTGCTAGAGCCCTTTCTCCCTCAGAGGAGGTCACATACATCCTGTTCCAACAGAAAAATTACTCTCTGGTGAGTTCTTGACTGTTCAGCTTTTGCTTTGCTGAAGACTGACAGCAGAGATGCCTTGTCTAGAGGAGGGAGATGTGCAAGTTCTTTTAAATCCTCTGCACAGTGCTGGATAGGTTGCTTTAAAACTCTGAGGCAGTACCTTTCCTGGGAAATGGCAGATCCTCTTACTTTACCTCTGAAGCAGTGCTATGGAAAACTGAGGTGGGTTACAATGAATTTTTAGTTCCACAGTAAGCAACTCAAGTTGCTTTGGCTTTTGCTTTGCCCCTCCCAGAAGTATGGGTCAGGTGGTCCCCAAGTTAAAAGTGTACCTAAGGCTGAATTAACAAGAAATTGTTGTACAATTATTAATGGGCAACTTGATGCTCTGTATCTAATCCTGTTGATATGCACAGGGTGTGTATTCCTTGTGGAGAAATGGGTAGAAACTTGAAATGTGCTTGTTTGAAGAGTACAAGATTCCAGTTGCAAATCTATCCTTGAACAAATTTGAGTCTATCAAGTTGGAGATGCTTCTCTTCAAAGCAAATGTTTTAAGAGGAGAATTCATCCAACATGTGAAAATGTGGGGGGATTTGTTTTGGTGCTTTTATCCATGTTCTGCATGGGTGTTCTGTATTATGTGGGCCCCGAGAGGTCAGGTGCACCACAGCTCCTTCATCTCAGCTAAGTTCAAGGTGAGGTGCTGCACTCAAGCTGTGAAGTTTTAAGGGAGAAACACACTTGGCAAGCTGGGAAAGAAGTGAGATAGCTATTGGGAATAATGCAGTGCTCTGAGGAGCTTTGCTGTGCTGCCGTGTGCCGGTCTCTCGGGATTGTTTTTTGGGAATGACTCTTCTGCCATGTGACTCCCTTGTGCCTTTGTTTCCCCAGAGGGCCATAAGTGAGTGCAGATCTCTGCCCCTTGCTGTGATTGGCACTCACCTGTCCCAGGCCCTGAGAGCTGGCTACACCGTTAGCCTGGAGCGAGCGGGTTTGACTCCTGCAGTCCAGCAGGTCATCAGGGACGTTATCCACAACCCTCCCATTAACTCAGGTAAGCAGCTCTGGCCTTACCTGAACCTTCTCATGCCTGGGGCAGTGCCAGGGTCACTGCTTTCCTTTCAAGGTTCAGTTGTAAAATAACTCTTATCATGATCCAGAGCAGTGGGGCAGACCTCTGCAAATCCTTTGACTCGATTGTATGGAAATGATTGAGATATCCCTCTTAAATCTGTATAACTTACTTAAATGTCTTTGGGGAAAAAAAAATCAGCCTGACAAAGTATTCCTGTAAATACTGGCATCCTCAGGGAATTTATCACATGATCTCACAGGTCAAACCCATACATTTTTATCTTCTTACCTTTTCTATGCCTTAATCCATCCTGTGCTTTAATGAGGTGCAAGAAATGTATTCTACAATATAAAAAAACTGAACTGGGAGAAGAAGCTTAAAGTATTAATACTGTATTTATATTTTTTCCAAGACACCACCAAAATTCAAGAAATTAGGAAACTTACTCCTGCAAATATTGAGCTGTATCTGATCAAGATGATGATTGCACTGTTGGCGAAAGAGGATAGAAGCAAATCTCAGGATGGCTTAGGTATCAAAAGAAGGTTGGTGTGGCCTGAAGGGCAGCAGGAAAAACCAGGAGCAGATCAAGCAAGCAGGAAAGCTGCCCCTTGGAATAAAACACAGGTTAGTAAAATAAGGTTATAAAACAGTTCTTTTGTAAAATCATGTTTTCTTTGTAGGAACAGACTAACAGAATGTTGTTGCTGTTTCCAGCAGTGCTTAGTGTTTCATCTTCCCAATCCATTTCTCCCTTGGTTTTGAGCAGAGCTGCCGCTTCCTCCTCAGAGGAATGCTCTGAGCAGAAACTGAGGATTCTTTTAGGATAATTATTGGCCAAAGAAGTGGTCAGACCTGTGCAGCTTGGCTGGGATTTGTTGCACACATTACATGTTCTTCCCAGTATGAAAAGTTGGATGTGCTCATTCCTTCATAGCAACCAAATCTGGGTTGTGCCCTTGCTTTGTTTCTGTGCATTGGTACCTAATAACCAAGCTGATGTGGGAAGAGAGATTCTCCTACTATGCAGGAAGCAGGAAGGTTAAGAGGATGAAAAAGCAAGAGGCAATTCCAGCCAGGAATGTCTCAGTCTTTGGATTCCTGTATTGCTTGAAACTGCTGGGCACAGCCAGATAACAAGTGTGTCCTGGAGGACAAATCTTGGGAAATAAGGAGCTCTTTGCTGCCGTTTGAGAAAATCCAGGATAGTCTGAGCCCTCTGCTGGCCTCCATGACCCCAAGTCCCTGTACAAAGGATACCATGCACTGAGTGACACCTGGTGGGAATGGTAAAAAGAAATGCCATACTCCAAATCCTGCTACCTGTGCTGGGATTTCATGTCTACTCCTTACAGGGCTTTGGGCTGATTTCTTGGCTCAAACAATTTTTCAAGCATTGCCATTTTACCAAATTGATTTTCTTGCTTCCCTGAGTGCTGTTTTGTTTCTACAATATCTGGGTCAGAGCCTTCTTTTTCCTGCAGTTGACCTCCTGAGAGCCCAATTGCTTGAGCTCTGATCACACTTTTCTCTGCTACTGTTAGCTCCTGGAACTAATAGTGGGAATGGCATGCTATTAGTAATCAAATTAATATAATCCAACGAAACAGACTGCTAATCCAAACAGTTCTTATTTACTACTTCTTCAGAAGATATTGTGGTTCTAATAATTCTCTGTAGCAAGCAATTTTAAATCTCTTAATGGATGTTTTTTGGATTTGAATGGCCTGACACTGCTGCTGCTTTTACAGGGTAATGGGATCAATCCAGCATCCAAGGAAGGAGCAGAGAAAACCCATCTGCATGTGGTGCCTTTGGCTTCGGTAAACAGATGTTCTTAACTCTTATAAAGCATGTAGACTTCAATTTTAATTTAGCTTAATTAATGGCATGTAATGGTACACTTGGCATTAGTGAGGATTTTGGTAACACAGGGATGTGTAGCTGATGCAAAAATGTCACCATGACTGCTACAACTTGTGACTAGCAGGATGATATAAAAAACATGAGTTAATATCTCTGTGTCCGCTGTTTTTAACTGACACTTTAGCTATAAAAACACATTTGAAAATATAACACTTGTGAGTCAGAAGTAAATATTTCAAGTTTTCAGAGCCATCAGGATGGAGGAAGTGTTTTTCTCCACTAAAAAAAGAAAAAAAGGCCCAAGTACAATTTCCAGCTGCTGTGTGTTTGAAATGCACGAACTTTACTTGCTCGTATTTCATTGTGGCGAAATGAATAAGAAATAGGCAGTGCCCTCATTAAGCAGAGCTGTTGGAACTCTGTTGATGAGGGACTGTGACCCCAGTAACATTGTGCTTCCTTCCAGTCCCTCGGGAAGGCTGCAGGGAGCGTGGATGGCGGCCAGACAGGGAGCAGGGGGGCAGCAGGCCCCTCAAAGCCCAGCACCCCGGGCTCCTCCAACCAGCCTGCCCTGGATCCCGAGGAGGAGCAGCTCTTTGCCGACTCTCTGCCAAAGGCGAGACTGCAGGAGCACAACTCAGACCTGGTGAGTGCAGTGGGGATCTTCAACAACCAAATTCTCAGCTTCTCTCTGGGTTCCAGACTGTGTCTAAGACCTTGGCCTGGTTTTCCAGCCCATTTCTCTCATCAACATCCCTGAGGCAGTGAGGCTGTCTTGCCTTTATTGTCCTTGCTGTGTCCAGACATCCCACTTGGACAGCAAGAGACTGCCACAGGAAACTTTTCCCCCAGTACATTTTGTCAGCTGTCTTGTGGCTTCCAACATTTCAAGAGGACATTTGGTTCTTTTTTTTTCTTTTAAGTACAGGCTTCTGTGAGGCTCTGCTGATCTCATTAAGGATTTTTTGCACTGGTATCTATAGGAACACAAGCTGTGTGAGCAGACATTGAGAGTTTTTATTTAAAAGGGAGCTCAGGTCTCTGACCACCACCACTTGTTGAACCCATTGCTTCAGTTTGAAGCTGGATATTGCTGTGAGTGTAAATCTTTCTCTGCCTTGATTCCCAGAGTTTAATTCTTAATCCCTTAGGTACTTGAATAAGGTGTTGGGTTTAAGTGAGGCATAAGCCTTCCAGGAACAATTTGGACAGTTTGTTGCTCCAGCTGAGCGTGAATTTGAGGAGTAGAGCTGTGTGAGTGAGCCAGGCTATCGATGTGCATCTTCTTCCACATTTATGCGTTTGTTTTCTTCCAGAAGTCACATCCCCCTGCCAAGAGGAGGGTGCCAGCATGGTTTGGAACCTCGGCAGCACCGGCTGGACCTTCAGCCCAGACCAAGAAATGCAAAACAGAAACCAGAAAAGGAATTTTCAGCTGAATGTGAATCAAGATGATTTATTTTTAAATCTTCTTTCCCACCCCCACCAGCATTATCTACACAGACTGCTGCTTCACAGGGGCCTTAATTGCCCCTGCTCTCCTCTGCATTATCCCCGCTGCTGCCCGTCGCCTTCTTCAAGCANGGCTGCCCCGCTCCGTGCCGCCGGCACGGCGGTGCCCAGGGCGCCCGCATCCTCCGCCCGCCGGTTTCCGGTCGCCCGCCCGCCGCGCTGCCACTTTGTTCCGTGCTGCCGGTGGCCGTGAGGTTCTCTCTTCAAGCCGGTACCCGGT